>VYZP01036021.1:4173-19727 GCA_013400635.1 Hypocryptadius cinnamomeus
GTGGAATCTCCATCTCTGGGTTGTTTAAGAAAAGACTGGACGTGGCACTTGGTGCTATAGTCTAGATTCTGAGTTGAGGTGTTAGGAGATAGGCTGGACTCAGTGATCTTAGAGATCTCTTCCAACATTATTATTCTGTCATTCTGTGGTTGGATATTAGGAAAAAATGTTTCACTAAAAGAATAATAAAGTACTGGAATGCTCTTCCCAGAGAGGTGGTGGAATCACCATCTCTGGATGTGTTTATAAAAAGGCTGGACATGGCACTGGGTGCTGTAGTCTAGATTCTGAGTTGAGGTGTTAGGACATAGGTTGGACTTAGTGATCTTAGAGATCTCTTCCAACCTCATTATTCTGTGATTCTGTGATTATTTCCCGTGGTTCTGCTGTGCTGGGCTCAGGCCAGGCTCTTCACAGGTGTGTCCTTTGTGCCCCTGGACAGGTGACTGTGTGTACCTGATGAGAGACAGCCGCAGGACCCCCGACGGGCACCCGGTGCGGCAGTCCTACCGGCTGCTGTCCCACATCAACCGCGACAAGCTCGACATCTTCCGCATCGAGAAACTCTGGAAAAATGAGAAGTATGTGCCAGACAGCCTTTGGGTTTGAGCCATCCCACTGGCCTGCCTTGCCAAAGCACAGGAATTTTGTGGAAGTCTGACCTTAAGGATGCAGGAATGAGCAAGGTGCAGATGCAGAGGTTGGGAATTCCCAGCTGGAGCTTGTGCTCCGCAGCTGCACGGTGGAAGCACATGAGGTTGGAGGTGTAGGCAAAGGGTCGGAGATGGAGATGGATGGATTTCTGTCGGAACCCAGGACATTCCTCTGACTGCCCTGGATGACTCAAGACCCTGGCAAGGGGTTGGCAGGGCACTGAGTCAAAAACACCTGTCCCTTTGGTTTTAGCCCATGGAAAAAATTACCAGCTTTGAGTGAAGATTTACAAGCCACAAGAGTTTGAGTAGAATGATAGTTAATTTGTCACATGGTGAAAAAGTAGAATTTTGAGGTTTTAGAATGGGGGTTCAAGAGGCAAGATGGAGGAATCTGGGCATGTTCTGCCCTTCTTCTTCTTCTTGTCCTCCATCTTTTGCTGTGATGATGGCACTTTTGGATTGGTTTAGAGTAGAGACAGACTGTCTAACATAGGTGATAGGTATTGGAAAATTCTTGTAAATAAAGTACACGTAGTTTTTAGTATAAAATGTGGACACCACCCCAAGGGCAGGCAGTGTGCCACAAACCAACCTGCCAGACAGACCTCAGTGGGTCAGAGAAAGAATGTATGAGATAAGAGAAAATAAACAACCTTGAAAAGCAGAGCCGAGGAACCTCGACTTCTTCGGTCGTGGGGCTGGGAAAAAGAGACTTTCTAACACCTCGGGGTCATCTCAACCTCAGAGACCCCATCAGATTTCCTCAGTGTTGGGACAGATTGTGGGTGCAGTGACAGCTGTGCTGTGCCCTGGCCAGTCACAGTCTGCTGTGCCCATGGAAACCACGCTGGGAGGATTTCCCCTCGCTGCAGGCGGGCAGTGGAACATGGGACACACTTGTGTGACTCCGCTGTTCATCACAGCCAAGTGCAAGAGAGGGAGCTCAAAACAAAGCAGGGGGCATCCAGTGAGTTGTGTCGTGGGCTGATTTGTGTTTGTGTCCCCTTTGCACCCTCAGGGAGGAGCGCTTTGCCTTTGGCCACCACTATTTCCGTCCACACGAAACGCACCATTCCCCGTCTCGGAAGTTCTACCACAACGAGCTCTTCCGGGTGCCCCTGTATGAAATCATCCCCTTGGAGGCCGTGGTGGGGACCTGCTGTGTGCTAGACCTCTACACCTACTGCAAAGGTGAGGATTAAACACATTCCTAAGCATTTGGGCACTGGGATGTGGGTGGTTTAACCCCTGCTGAAAGCTCAGCATCACCCAGCCACTTGCTTCCCCTGGGAGGGGGAGGGAACTGGAAAAAGTTAAAACCCAGGGGTTGGGATAAAAACAGTTTCATGGTTGAAATAAATTAAAATATTGTAGTAATAATAATGATAGCAATAGTAGAAATAGAAAGGAAGGTTACAGAAAGAGAGGTGTCCAGTATCTGAAGGGGCTAGAAGGAAGGTGAACTGGAGTGACAGGACAAGGGGGAATGGCTTCAGCCTGAAAAAGAGACAATTTAGGTTGGATAAACAGGAAATTCTTACCTGTGAGTGGGGGGAGGCCCTGGCACAGATGCCCAGAGAAGCTGTGGCTGCTCCTGGATCCCTGGAAGTGTCCAAGGCCAGGTTGGACAGGGCTTGGAGCAGCCTTGGACAGAGGAAGGTGTCCCTGCCCATGGTAGGGGGTGGAATGGGATGAGCTTTAAGGTCCCTTTCAGCCCAAACCACTCCATGATTCTGTGAATAAACCCCAGGGAACACAAGTGATGCCCAGTGCAGCCACTCCCCAGCACTGCCTGGGGATCCCAGCCACCCCCACTGGGCTGGACACTCGGTGGTGTGGGACATCCTGTGGCCAGCTGGGCTCAGCTGTGCTGGTCCTGCTGGCAGAGCAGGGGACCCTGGGTCTGAGCAGAGGCTGGGCTGAGGGTGAGCACTGCTGGGCACCAGCCAACATCATCCTTACCCTGAACCAGGCACTGGGACAAATCCACTCTGCTCTGGAAGCAAGGACATGCCCTGGAGTAGTTCCTGCTGTCCAGAGGCTGTGGGGGATGTTTGTGTGGCTCAGAGCTGAGGACATGCCAAAAACTGAGGCTTTGCCCTGGGACAGGGATTCCTGTTTGAAGAGGGACAGCAGTGGGCAGGGAAAATGATGTCAGTTGGTAATTGTGTCTGTGAAAGTTGGAGAAGTGTTTGATCAGAGTATGCAGGTTCTCCCCTCAGAGTGACCCTGCTGGGCTTCTGAGTGAGAGAGAGAGCCAACAGAGACACTGTGACAGCCCCTGCCTCGCTCCCACTGTGACAAGCCACATTTCACCTAAATCAAAATGGATTTCTACTCTGGAAAATTTCCACTCTGTCTCATTTCTCCCCCCTTTCCTAAAAATAAGTAAATTTTTTTATTTAATGTAAATCTCTATGACAGTAGGTGTCTCTTAATGCTTTACCATGTACATTTGATAAGGAGGTTAACACAGCTACTCGCTGTAGTATTCTCTAATTCCAAATTAGCAATATAAAGGATAACCCTCAATTTACTCTAACTAATATTAATTAAACTACAATGGGATGACGCAACTTATTAAAGATTCCATTTGCAGTTGGTGACCATCCAAAGATTACATCCCACGAGTGATGATCTGCATTTTGTTTTATTCTTTGCAGAATTCTGGTTATTTCTTTTGTGTCATGTTGGACAGTAATCAGGGTTTTCTCTCCACTTTCTTGGATTTCCTTCAAGATTCCCAGTAGGTCTTGGTGTTTAATTAATTGTTTTACCAATGTAAGGTCCATTCCAATAGGAGTTGGTGATAGTCTGTCATACATTGTGTAATTGGTTTCCCCCTCAGTCCATAACTGTTTTCTCCTTGTTCTGATGCCAGGGAGGCCGAAGGGTGTGAAGGAGCAGGATGTTTACATCTGTGATTACCGCCTGGATAAATCAGCTCACCTCTTCTACAAGATCCACCGCAACCGCTACCCCGTGTGCACCAAGCCCTACGCCTTCGACCACTTCCCCAAGAAACTCACACCCAAGAGGGATTTCTCAGTGAGTGGCTTTGCCCTCAGCTTCCTCACCTGTTTTTAGGAGGCTGGATGGAGTTCTGGAAAGCTCCTGGGTGTTGATAAGTGAAGCTTGGTCAGGCAGAGGGAGCTGATGCTTTAGGTGGGGGTCAGGCTCTGCTCCCAAGGAACAAGGGACAGGAGAAGAGGAAAAGGCCTCAAGTTGTGCCAGGGGAGGCTCAGGTTGGACATCAGGAGGAATTTCCTCATGGAAAGGGTGGTCAGGCCTTGGCAAGGAGGTTTGGAGTCCCCATCCAAACCTCCCTCCAAACCCAGAGTTTTGGACTTCCCATCCAAACCTCCCTCCAAACCCAGGGAGTTTTGGAGTTCCCATCCAAACCTCCCTCCAAACCCAGGGAGTTTTGGAGTTCCCATCCAAACCTCCCTGCAAACCCAGGGAGTTTTGGAGTTCTCATCCAAACCTCCCTCCAAACCCAGAGTTTTGGAGTCCCCATCCAAACCTCTCTCCAAACCCAGAGTTTTTGAGTTCCCATCCAAACCTCCCTCCAAACCCAGCGAGGTTTGGAGTCCCCATCCCTGGAGGTGTCCAAGGAACACCTGGAGGTGGCACTCAGAGCTCTGGGCTGGGGACAAGGTGGGGATTGGGCACAGCTTGGCATGGATGCTTTGGGAGGGGTTTTCCAACCTCAATCATTCCGTGATTCTGTGAGTATGCACAGCCTGGGGGAAAAGCTGGCTGGAAAGCAAGCTTGGAGAGAAAACTGGGTGTAGCAGAACCTGCAGTTGAGAGGCAAAGAGGTGCTCAAGGGATGGTGATGGTGAGCTCAGAGAGAGACTCAGAGGTGGCAGATCTGCAAACCTTCTGCGAGTGAGCTCTGCTTTTCCTGGAGCAGAGGTTTTTGTAGTGGCTTTGGAGAAGGTTCCAGACTCGTGCTATGCAGAAAACAAAGATGATTTTCATCATGATGGTCTGTGGCTTGAAATTTATTTAGAAGATGTGAAGAATCAGACAAGTCTGGCTCTAATATATCTTATTACATGATTGTGCCTCCTCCTGTGAAGTCTCTTTGAGGTACACCAGCATTTCCAGAGTGTTCTGCCTTGGCACTTTCAGAGTATTTGATAGACCAGCACTTCCTTCCACTGTGAATTTGATTTGGTATTAATCATAATCTTTATTGTTGTTGCAGCCTCATTATGTGCCAGACAACTACAAGAGGAATGGAGGCAGGTGAGTCTCCCCTCCCAGATTGTTAGGAAGAGATGAAATAATGTTTGTTTGTTGTGCCCACTCTCCTCCTGCCTCTTTCCCCTGGGTGCTATGGAAATAAGAAGTTTAAATTATTTAAATCTCTCTAAACTTTCAGAGAGATAAAAGGGAACAATGAGGAGGGATAGGCAGCCTTAATAATGTACATCAGGAAAAGAAAGGAGCCATTTGAAAGTCAGAAAAAAGCAGCTGAGTGAGGAGATGCCCAAAACAGGAGGCTCCAGCCTTCCCAGATGGAGGAACCCAGGTCCTGGACCTGCTGCCTGTGTCTGTGGGACAGTCAGAGCCCAGATCTGTGCAAGAACATCCCACTAAGGGCTTGGCCAAAATGCTTTTGGAAGTAAAATCTTTTGCAACTGAAAATAAAAATCCATTTGTTTTTCAAAGCTGCGTTTGGTGTGGTGCAGATAAAGCTGTAGCATTGGTGGGTGTGAGTGCAGGGATGGAGGGAAGAAATTGAGCTCCAGACATCCCCTACCCATGGATGAGTCCTGGACTTGCTGAGAATTGTCCTTTCAGGTGAAAAACTTCTGTTTAAACCCCTTTTTTCCTGCAAGGTCATCCTGGAAATCCGATCGCTCGAAACCACAGATCAAAGACTTAAACCAAGAGGAAGATTCCCTGCCCCTGATGGAGGAGGTGCTGGGGGCCCCTGAGCAGGCTCCAGGGGAGCTGCCCAGCCCCGAGGAGCCCGACAAGGAGCCCGTGCCCAGCGAGAGCTGCGAGCCTGACAAGAAAGGGGACGAGAACCCCTCGGACACGAGGCCGCTCTGCAGCCCCGAGGAGCGGCGGCACCTCCAGAGGGAGAGGCTGAACCAGATCCTGCTCAACCTCCTAGAGAAAATCCCAGGGAAAAACGGTGAGTTCAGGCTCTGCTTGCACAGCCCCTGGGTTTCCTGTGGGTCTGGGGTGGCTTGGCTGAGCTGTGTTGATAAAATGAACGTTTTTGAGTGAATTTCTTGCTAGCGGGCATTAGGAAAGTCAGTTTTCTTTGCAGCCACGTTTTCCTTTGCAACAGAAATCCACTAAATCCAAGTGAAATTTCTTACAACTATGACACTGTTTTGTATAATATTTTAATTTTTTTTTTTGCATAATATTTTAAAATTTTTTTGCATGACTTTTTTAATGACCACAAAGCCTTTCCATAAACTAGTTCCCCCCATCATTCCATATCTACAATGGAGAAACTTAACAGATGGGCCAGGAAAGACTGAGGGGAATTTGGAAAGTCTCTTTTGACCTTTCATGAGCTTTCCTTTGGTTCTGAGTACCTGCTGTAGGTGTTGTCTGAGCTGTGGGGTTAGGGGACACTGGTGAAGTGTGTCCCTGCTTTTAAATTAAAGCCCAGGATGAGCCCTGTCCAGTCTCTTCCAAATTCTGGCAATGCCAGACAGTCATGGACTGATGCTTCATTGGGGTTGGGAGGATTTTTGGAGGTTGTCTGGTCCAGCCATGGCTCAGGCCTTGGGTCACTCAGCACCTTGTCCAGCCATGGTTTGGATTTCCTGGAGGGAAAAATCCTTGAAAGAAGCAGGAATAAAGGAACAGCAATTTTGTGTTCGAGGAGCGATGCGAGGCAGCGCTCAGTGCTGTGCTCTGGGTGCCCAGGTGGGCATCACTCACAGGTTAGATTTGATGATCCTGGAGGTCTTTTCCAGCCTCAGTGCCCTGCAATGACTGAAATGCCCTTTGTGGCCCTGTGCTCTGTTGCAGCCATCGATGTCACCTACCTGCTGGAGGAGGGCTCGGGCCGGAAGCTGCGGCGCCGCACTCTGACCATCCCCGAGAGCAGCTTCAGGAAGTGACCCAGGAGGGGCAGCCGAGCTCTGGGCTCGCTCTGGCCTGGGGGCACAGCCCAGCCTGGGCAAGGAGGGCAGCAGCAAACTGACAAAATACAAACAGTAGCACCTGGGGGGCCGGGCTGGCACGGTGCCCACCCTGCTCTGCAGTGCTCTTGGTGTGTGTGTTGGTGGGCGTGCCTTGTATTGATGTTAGGTACTGAGGAAACCTCGTGGTTATTGTCCAGGATGGTCAAATTTAATTTATTTTTGCTTGATATTCCCACTCAGAGGAGAAAAAAAAAAAATTGAAAAAAAAATAATAATAGGGAGGGCAGAGGAAAAGGACTGAGTTACTCTGAGGAGGATGTTCCCCACGGTCACTGCTAACCTGGGATTGTACCAGCCACCCTCAGCACCGCCAGGGAAGGGAATCCAGGAATCCAGAGGGGAAAGGAAAGGCCCAGTGGCTTTAAAGAAAAAGCTGCCCTGAAGCTGTGGCCTCTGATTTGCACAAGTTCAAGAAGAGAGGAGAGGAACGTCCCCAGACGAGCACGAGGTTCGCCGTGGGACAGCTGAGCAGTGTCCCTGTGGGCTGTGCCAAGGAGAAGCTTCCAGAGGCCCTTGGAGCAGGGCAGGAGCGCTGGGAGGAGGCACTTGCTGTGTGGGGGGAGGGTGTGGGGTGTGAGTTTTTTCACTTTTTTTCTGCAGAGAAATTTTATAAAAGCGAAGTCAGCTCCTGACGCCACCATTGCTGTTGGTTTTTTTGATAAGCTGTGGTTCTCGTGTGTCTCGTGTGTTGTGCAAATAAAAAAATCCGTTAAAAGAAAAAAAGGAAAAAAAAAAACAAAAACAAAACAAAAAACCAAAAAAAAAAAAAAAAAAAAACAACCAACCCCAAGGACCCTTTCACTCCGTGCCCCTCAGGCAGTATCCGAGCGAGTGTTTGTCGTGAGCTGTAGAATTTATCAACTGCTAACACTACCCTCGTGTGCTGGTGACAGCCCAACGTCCGGGCAGCGGCTCCGCTGGCCCCACCCCGTGGCGATTGTCGCGATTGTCGCGATTGTCCCGCCAGCCCCGAGCCCCCGGGGCCGGGCTGCCCCCGGACGGTGGCTTTGCTTTCCTGTCTCAGACGTACACATGCATATCCAGTCCTGTTTTAGGTGTTCTTATAAGAAATCCGGTTTTTAATGTGCCAAGTTGTATATATCTGCTGCGTGGATGTAAAGCAATACCGTAGTTACATGTTCCTTTTTATGGACCAAGCTCGTCCTAATGTACATTCTTGTTATTATTATAATTATTTTACTCTTAGTGGAACATGACTCATTCCATTAACTTTTATGTGTTGATTTAAAAAGAGAAAACAAAACAAAAAAAAACACAAAAAAAAAGAAAGGAAAAAAACCCTTTGAGAAAAAAAATATTTTATTAAAAAAAAAAAGAAATAAGAAAATAGTTTGGAATATTTTCTTACTGTAGAGAAGCACTGTACAGTACCAGGAACCCTGAGTATAAAATACTCGTGCGTGTAGTAGGAATATCGCATGTCCAAACCCTCGAGTTGTCTCATTTAGTTTCAAACAGAAATCATTGTCTCAAATGGTGTTAAACACTAAAAAGTTTTTAAAAAAAAAAAAAATAAAGTGCGTACAGAAGCGAGACACTAGCTCTGTCATTTTATCTTTCTTTTGTTGAAAGACTAAACAAAATGTTTTTTAGACAATCAAATGTTAGGTAAGTGCAAAGAATTGTTTTTTCTTACTGGTGTAGAAATTAATGACTTTTTTTATTTTTTGGTTATTTTATAATACTGAGCAGACCCGTGTGTCCCCAGGATCGCCGCCGGAGCCAGGAAGCACTACGTTACTGCAAATAGAGCTGAACCTTAGTCTGCATGGGTGTAGGCTGTGTGATTGCTGAAAATAAATGCTGCTAATATATTTCCTTTTTACAAAGCATATCTAAATAGATCATTGTTTTGATGTTAATCTTTGTAAATTATGTATTACCAATTTTAACATTGGATGTAATTGCATAAAAAGCCTGCATCTCAATCCTGAGAGTCTAGTATTAAATGGAAAATCTTTTCCTAAGGCTGGCTCGGGGGGTTTTCTTTGCTGAGCTGGGTGGGATGTGCCAGAGGACAGGAGGAGGGATCTGGGCAGGCTGGATCCGGAGATCCATGGGATCCACAGGGTGAGGCTCAGCAAGTGCTGGGTGCTGCCCTCCGGTCACAGCAGCCCCACAGAATGCACCAGGCTCGGGGAAAGGGCTGGAAAGGCTCTGGGTGCTGAGGACAGCAGCTGGGCACGGGCCCAGATGTGCCCAGATGTGCCCAGGTGTGCCCAGGTGGGCAGGAGGCCAATGGCACCTGGCCTGGACCAGTCCCAGTGTGGCCACGGGGCCAGGGCAGTGACCCCGGCCCCTTCTGCTGCCTCTGCTGAGGGACCTCAAACCCTGGGGACAGTTTTGGGCCCCTTGTGACAGAGATTGAGGGGCTGGAGCATGTCCAGAGCTGGGAAAGGGCTGGAGAATTCCTGAGGGAGCTGGGAAGGGGCAGGAGAATTCCTGAGGGAGCTGGGAAGGGGCTGAGCCTGGAGAAAAGGAGGCTCAGGGGGCCCCTGTGGCTCTGCACAACTCCTGCCAGGAGGGGACAGCTGGGGGGGGTCGGGCTCTGCTCCCAGGGAACAGGGACAGGAGGAGAGGGAGCGGCCTTAGGCTGGGCCAGGGCAGGCTCAGGGTGGATTCTGCAGGAATTTGCCCATGGAAAGGGTGCTCAGGCCTTGGAACTGCCCAGGAAGGTTTGGAGTGCCCATCCCTGGAGGTGTCCAAGGAACACCTGGAGGTGGCACTCAGAGCTCTGGGCTGGGGACAAGGTGGGGATGGGGCTGTCCCAGCTCCTGAACACACCCAGCTGGGATGGGAACCAACCCAGGAACAGCCACTGGGATGGGAACCTGGGATCATCCCCTGGGATGGGAACCCAGGATCACCCCCTGGGACGGGAACCCAGGAACAGCCACTGGGATGGGAACCAACCCAGGATCACCCCCTGGGATGGGAACCGAGGATCATCCCCTGGGATGGGAACCAACCCAGGATCACCCCCTGGGATGGGAACCGAGGATCATCCCCTGGGATGGGAACCAACCCAGGATCACCCCCTGGGATGGGAACCAACCCAGGATCACCCCCTGGGATGGGAACCGAGGATCATCCCCTGGGATGGGAACCCAGGATCACCCCCTGGGACAGGAACCCAGGACCACCCCCTGGGATGGGAACCCAGGAACACCCCCTGGGATGGGAACCCCAGCTGCTGGACATCTCAGAGGGTTCAGTGTGACCCCAGTGGCTCTGCAGGAGGGGCAGGGGCAGCACGGTCACCGTGAGGTCGGAGGGGCTGTGACCACGGCTGCCCGTGAGGCAAATTGGGGCAGGAGCCATTAAATCCACAGGTTTGGTGCCTATTCCAGGGTATAAACCAGTGCCTGGAGCCCCCTTGTCCTGCACGGGCTGGGGATTGTCACCTCCAGGGCGTGTCCCACCGTGGCAGGGCACTCACCTGCACAAGTGAGTGCAGAGAGATCTCTCACCTGCAGGCTCCCTCGGGAATGAAACAGCTCCTCCTCCACACCCCTTCGGTGGAACCTGATTTTTCTTTTTCCCTTTCCCAGTCTGGCTCTCTGTGATCATGAAAATGCCACGCTTGACCCCTACGCCCCTTTTAAACCCAAGGCCCCAGGCCAAGGCTTGGAGGGCTGTTTATTTAAAAAGAAAATAAATAAATGGAAGTACCACCTGGCTTCCTCTCCTCCTGGCATGACCTCGTTCAAAAAGTCCAGAAGCAGCTGTGGAAATCAATCAAGCCTCCTTAAGGCGAGCCAAGGAACATTGCAATTAGGATATAACGTCACTCGTCTGAGAATAAAAATCCCGGAGAGGGAAGTGGAAATGAGAGCACAGGGAAAGGAGAGCAGCTTCACCCGGGGGCTGACACAGCGGCTTTTGGCCACCGAAACGGGAAATCAGGAGGGTGAAACGTGGCCATGGGAGGGAGCAGAGACCCAAAACTGTCCCTGGGGCCAGGCTGCTGCTGCACTCCCCGGGATGGCCACACCTTTCTTTCGCTGGGGAGCCCAGCAGGAAATGCAGATTCTGGGATGAGGTCACAAGCAATGACAAAAACATGAGGAACTTGGAGCCGTTTAGCCCCTACTGCCATCCTCTGGGCTATGAAAGATTAGTTGAAGTTCTATAAATAACTAAACCAGTGAC
Source organism: Hypocryptadius cinnamomeus (assembly GCA_013400635.1). Classification (NCBI taxonomy): domain Eukaryota; kingdom Metazoa; phylum Chordata; class Aves; order Passeriformes; family Zosteropidae; genus Hypocryptadius; species Hypocryptadius cinnamomeus. The sequence goes on from VYZP01036021.1 coordinate 15,188, forward strand.
CTGCGCTGGTCCCAGTCGCTGTGCAGCTCCCACGGATGCTTCCCAGCAGCTTTTCCAGGGATATTCCTGGCTCTGAGCTCTGCAGCCGCCTCTCCCACGCTGTGGAGGAGCCTGGGCATCTTCTGGGCACCTTCTGCTGGGGTGTGAGACCTCCCTGCTCTCCCTGGCTGGCAGCAGAACCAGCACAGCCCCAGCCCTGCCTCTCCTGCTGCAGCATCTCCTCATCCCAGCCCAGGCCACCCACACCGGCCACGTGGGCAGTGCCAGCCCCAGCGCTCATCGCCACACATTGTGAGTCACAACCTTTATTTCCAGCTTTTTCCCCGTGGAACGAGCTCATTCCTGTGGTTACAATTATTTACAGAGTGCTGGGACGGCCCCGGGGCACGTGGAGGTGGCAGCGGTGGCAGGACACGATGGCACGGAGGCGACACGGGGCAGGGGCAGGGACAGGAGCCATCCCTGCCCTGGCACAGGGGTGGGCAGCAGCTGAGGAGCCCCGAGCTGCCAAAGAGGAGCCGGGGGACACGGTGGCAGACGGTGACGTCATGCAGCAGTGACAGGCACAGGGCAGGGTCCCCTGGGAGCTGCCAGCCCTGGAGGTGGTGAAGCTCTGGAGGTGGCAGGAGACATCCCCTCCCAGAGCTGGCACCCGCTCCAGCGAGCTCAGCTGCTTCCTCAGGTCCCTTCCTCCTCCTCCTCCTCACAAAATCAGGGATGTGTAACCAACAGGAACGAGGCCGGTGCTGTTTCCATGGCAGCAGCGGATCCAGTCTTCATCCACGGTGGAGAGAAGCTCCAGGATGTCCCCTTTTTGGAAGCTCAGGTGCCCTTCGGCCGTGCCCGTGTGGTCACACAGTGCCCGGACTGCCCTGCACCAGAAATGTCACCCCTGTGCCACAAATGTCACCCCTGTGCCACAAATGCCACCGCAGACTCGCCTCCCCGGGGACCCTGAGGATCCTCAGAGGTTCCCACAGCACTCGGGGGGTGGGAATTGGGTGGAATCAGGGATTTCCTCAGGCAGAGGTGCCCCCTGAGGAGGGGTCTGTACCAGGAGCCACCTGGCAGAGCTGTCCTGCCAAGGAGCCCCCGGGAGTGGGAACAGAGCAGGAGGTGTGGGGACATCAGAGATGGGGCAGAGGGTGTGGGGACATCAGAGATGGTGCAGAGGGTGTGGGGACATCAGAGATGGGACAGAGCATGTGGGGACATCAGAGATGGGACAGAGCGTGTGGGGACATCGGAGATGGTGCAGAGGGTGTGGGGATATCGGGGTCAGTGAGGATGGGAAGAGGGAAGCAGCCAAACACCCTTTGGGATGGCCACATGCCCACCCTGCCCACTTGGACAGAGCTGTTCCAACAGCTGCCACATGCTTGCCCCAAACAAGCTGCCATGAATGCAGAAAGCACACAAGAAAATGCTAAAAACTGCCCCCAAAACATCTGGGAAAAACAGCTGACCCCAGGTGGGCAGAGGCTCAGGGTTCCCCCAAAGCCCAGCAGTGGAAGGGGATCCTTGGGGGTGCAGCCATGGCTTTCCCTCTAGAGCTGTGTGCGACCCCCAGGCCGTGGCTGGGAGCTTTCCCCCACCCAGAGAAGCCCTCCCAGCCCTGCCCTGCCTCACCTGCGGGCCGGGGGCAGGGCGGGCGTGGCCCTGCCCGGCTGCTCCGGAGCGCGGCTCCTGTCGGGCGCCAGCCCCTTCACCACCCCGGCCAGGACGCGCGGGCTGGGGGCCAGCCAGCGGGACGGCCTCCTGCCAGAGCAAAGGGAGCCACCAGCTCGCCTGGCAGCTCTTCCCGCTGCTCATCTCAGATTTTTCTGGCGATCTGGGAGCTCATAAGGAGCCATCAAGCAGCGCTGAGCCTCCCCAGGAGATCCTGCTGCTCTGCAGGACTGAGCAAGGCGATGGCAGCAGCGCTTGGGACATGTACTAATCCCAGGGGAAACCCTACAAGATCCCAACGAGGCCACCACGGTGGTGAGCCAGGCAAAGAAACCCTTCCTGAGCACACCTGAGCACACACAAACCCTTCCTGAGCACACACAAACCCTTCCTGAGCACACCTGAGCACACACAAACCCTTCCTGAGCACACCTGAGCACACACAAACCCTTCCTGAGCACACACAAACCCTTCCTGAGCACACACAAACCCTTCCCCCTGTGCCTGCCCAAGCTGGGTCTTACCTGGACCTGGCCGAGGCGGTGTCAGGACTGCTGGGGAAGCTCCTGGATGAAGGGTTGGTGGCTCCGAAGAGCCAGCCCAGCCAGCTGCCCTTGTCAGGACTGGGAGGATCACCCATGTCTGGGCCAGAAGGTGCTGCCTGGTTCCTGTTGGCAGGAGGCTCTGGGGAAGCAGCCAGGAGCTTCTTTCCAGCACTGGGATCACCCAGCTTGGTGAACGCTCCGGTTCCAGTGGGCAAGAAGAGATCTTCAGGGGAAGAGGTCCCTGAGGTGTCAGTGCTGCTGCTGGGCTTTGGGCCAGAGCGTTCAGGGCCAGCTTTGGTCTGAAGGAGCTGCAGCTCCGTGCCTCTGGGCTCACTCATGGAAGTTGGGGATTGCCCAGCCTGGCCCGGGCTGGGCTCCCCCGCAGCCGCCCGCAGCTTCGTCCACCAGACTGAGGGGAACTTCTCCTTGCTGGGAGCAGTGTAAACCCTGGAGCTCTGGCTCAGCTGGCCCCACCAGCCAGTGAGGCCAGCCCCAGTGCCCCCAGTGCCCTCCTGAGGCCCGTGACTCTGCGGGGGGGTGTCAGACCCCAGCAAGGTGCGGCCCAGCCGGTCGCCCCAGCGCAGCACGTGCTGCAAGGTTTGCTGCAGGGCAGCTCCCACTGGGGGGGCAGGGACCAACCCACCCATGGTCGCTTGGGACCGGCCCCCTGTGCCCCCCACCCTGCCCAGAGCATCGGGGGGGGTCTCATCCTCCAGGCTGTCCCCAGCAGCACTGCTCCGGCCCCCCAGAGACCCCCGCACAGGGACGGGGTGACAGCCAGGGGACAGCGGGGACTCCAAGCGGCGGGACAAGGGCCGGACGTCCACGGAGAGGTGGTGGTGCTCAAAGAGCAAGTCCAGGTGGAAAGTCAGCACCGAGAGGGGCTGGATGAGCAGCAGAAGTTCGTCAGCAAGGTGGGGAAGAGGACCTTGGCTCAGGGCAAAGAAGGCCGTGGGTGAGTAAAGCACAGAGATCACACCTGTGGGGACAGGGACAGCTGAGGCAGGTGAACAATGTCCCCTGTCCTTGTCACATCCCCACCAAGGGCCAGCCAGGCTGTCCACGTCAGTCAGAGCACCCTCTGTGCTGAAGATGCACCATGGAAAATGATCAACTATGGAAATTCCAGCCAAGCAGGGATGTATCCCAACCCCAGAGTGGGATTATCAGCCTGGCAGGTTGAGAGGGCTTGGGGAGGGAGCTCCTGGGCACCGTGTCCTTACCTGGGCTCTTCTGCAGGTGAGATATCCACAACTCCAGCTGTTTAATGCTAAACAAGACAAAGGGAACCCAAATTAGAGCCCCTGGGACAGCTCCAACCTGGGGCTGGTGGGGTCAACACCACTCACTTCAGAAGGCCGAGGATGAAGGCATGGAACTTCTGCCTGCTGCTGCTGAGGGGAGCCAGCCCGGCCACGTGCCAGCACAGGGAGTGCAGGGAGCGGCTGCTGGGGCCTGTGGGGTGCAGAGCACAGACACTCACTGCCCAGGGCACAGCAGGACTCCAGGCACCTGGAGACGTCCCCAACCTCACCCTCACCTGTCTTCACCGAGGCTTCCACCACGCTCCAGGGGGAATTTTTCCTCTGGCCTGTGATAACATCCTTCTGGAAAGGCTTCAGCCCGTCCTCCACCAGGGCGTGGAGCGCAGGGCAGAGGGTGTGCAGCAGCAGGTAGCCCACGTCGGGGTTGAGCCGGCTGTCCCCCAGCTGGGCCTGAGGGGGGCACGAGGAGAGGGGAGGGAGGGGAAGGGCAGCACCCGATCCTGATTCCGCTGGGAGGGATGAGGGAATCCCCAAATCCTTCCTGCCCAGCCCAGCCCAGCTCTCACCTTCTGCACCAGGTTCCGTGCGGTGCTGAAGTGGGCGATGACCTTGTCCACAGCGGAGCTGACGGCGACCAGCAGCGCTGGGGAGGAGGGAGAGGAGCAGAGAAGGAGAGGAGCAGAGAAGGAGAGGGGCAGAGAAGGAGAGGGGCAGAGAAGGAGAGGGGCAGAGAAGGAGAGGGGCAGAGAAGGAGAGGGGCAGAGAAGGAGAGGAGCAGAGAAGGAGAGGAGCAGAGAAGGGTCAGCGTGGAGGGACCCGCCGGGCACCACCACCGGACCCCGCAGCGCCCACGGTGCCGTGCTGGAACCGCAGGTCGGGGACCCTCGGGGGGCTGCGGCGGTGGCTGCAGCCGCGTTCTCCGGCTTGCCCGGATCACCTGCCGGGAGCGGGCAGGGCGGAGCCCGGTGCAGGCAGCGCTGCCCGTCCCTGCCTGCGCTGCCCCTGCGTGTCCTTCGCTGTCCCTGCCCCAGCCCAGGACACCGACCCGCACCCTCCCGACCC
>VYZP01036023.1:0-40051 GCA_013400635.1 Hypocryptadius cinnamomeus
GAATGGCACAGGGACATCATAGGGACTCACACAGGGCACAGGGACATCACAGGGACATCACACAGGGCACAGGGACAGCAGCTGTGCCCGGCCCTGCAGTGCAGAATGGCACAGGGACATCACAGGGACATCACAGAGGGCACAGGGACAGCAGCTGTGGCCAGCCCTGCAGTGCACATCCTGCAGCTTGGCATTGCACTGAGGATCAGACAGGAATCCTCAGGGTCTCTCTCTGAGCAGCAGCTGGGGAAGGAACAGGACTGAGGGCCCTTTTCAGCTAATTCACAATAATTCATTTTGTCTGGGGGAGTTCTGAGCTCCTGCCTGATGACAGCATGGATGGAGATTTTGCTGCTATTCTGTACCTTTCTCACAAGTGCCTTCTGGCCTTCCCCTGCCAAAAAGAGTATTTCTTTTTCACAGAGAGCACACTGTGATCTCCCACTACTGTGGTCTCAGTTTTATCTTTTTCTTCTCCTGGAAGAAAATGTTTCTGATGCTTCTTTATTATTTATTAACTTTAAAGTATTACTTTCAGTGTGAGTCTAGACATGGAAAAACCCTGAAATACCTTCTAAAATCTGCCAATTATTCTGTAGTTATTTTAATGTTATGAATGGCTCTTTTTTGGTGGGTTTTTTTGGTTAGATTTTTTTTTTCAGGGGGACTCTCTTGCAGTAGTTTTTGCCTTGTTAATTCTCACTGGTCTCTTCCTTTTTTATAGTGCTTCAGGGTGGCTGAGCTTAGCTGAGCAGAGAGTTTTGTTATCAGTCACCAGACCTCAGGTCACCTGCTACACAGCCTGACCCTGCTGCCATGCAGAATGACAGCCACCTGGAACTCCAGCTGCTCAGGAATCCACCCCAGATTTGGATGATCCTGCAAGGAAAAGCTTTAAATACGGCCTGCTTCTTATTTTATTGTCATATCCCAGGCAGTACAGAGCACTAAGAAGTACTTATTTAGGTATTTATTAATTTTTTGGGTGAAATTTTATCTAAATTTCATTTGTGCTCTGCAGGAAAGGTGCCCTAAGAGCTCTCTGTTCCCAAGGTCCCTGGAGTACAGAAAGCGAAACATTCAGAGGGAAGAGGAGCTGGTGGGAGGCAGCACTGACCTGAGTGTGTGACAGCACAATGGGGGAGTGGAAGATGGTCCAGATCACGCTCTCGGAGCACGGGGGGGTGGTCAGGGAGCCCTGGTATCTGTAGAAGTGTGAGAGGTTTTCTGGCAGCATGGCTTGGATGTCCAGAGAGCTCAGCGTTGTTGACTGACCTCCAAAGGAAGCAGAGATGGTATCAGCAGTTAATGGGGAGGGAAGAGAGAGGTGGAAGTGCTCTTGGAGCTGGGGTTGGCAAATCCCTCTGCCCAGAGCACTGGCCATCAGACCTGTGGTGGAACTGGGTGGAGATGGAGAGGCATGAAAGGCCCTTTCTGGGTCTGTGGTTTGTCACTCAGAGGTGTCTGGGTCCTGGGGGTACTGGGCAGCTGCTCTCAGCACTCTGCCAGTCCCTGGGGAGGCATCAGGGGCTGTGCAGGCTGCAGGGAGCTGATATTTGGTGCTGCACAGACCTCCAGGAGTGCATTTATTGGTGCCCTGAGCACCTTCCCCACAGCCCTGGGCTGGAGTCGTGCAGGACTGAGGATGCTCTGCCAGCACAGCAGCAGGAAAACATCTGTTCCCAGAGCCAGAGTGTACACACAGGCTGGGAGCATGTCAGGGACAGAGAAAGGCATCCCCAGGTCTTACCTGCAAACCTGATCCTTGCCAGTTTGGAGATGAATTCACTGTAGTAGGTGTTCTCAAAGTGCCCATCCTAAACACAGCACAGACACTTGATCAAAAGGTGTGACCCATATATGGGAGATAGATATATGAAATACTACTTATGGGGCAGTTTTCTGAGGCTCCCAAGGGGTTGGATGATGTTGTGTGAAGCCCAGATGGCCCAGGGGAAGCAGCACAGCCCCCTAAAGAGGTGCCAGACCCCATTTCTTGGGGCAGCTGTGTAAACCTGGCCTGGGCTGCTCGAGTCTGAGGGAGCTTTTAGCTGAGCCAGTGTCCCCTGCCCCAGCCTGGGTGACACCTACCGTGTACAGGAAGGCCAGCACAGCCAGCCCCTGAGGCTTGTCTTTGGCTTCTTCAAAGCTGGAGTAGTTAGCAGAGTTGTAGTGGACAATGTGCAGCTGCCAGGAGAGAGATGGGGTCATTTGGCAAGAAGTGATGAATGACCCCTGCGTGTTTAGAGGGACACACTGAAGGGACAGTCACCACCCCAGTTCGTGCTGTTTGTGCCTCACAGCAGCCCAAAGGGACCTTTGGTTTAACAGGTTTGTGGTGACTGTGAGGGAACATCTCTGGAGGACACGAGTGCTCTTACCATGGCTTTTCTTGGAGTCTTCTGTGCCAGCACCCTCAGGCTCAGCCCTGCCATTGCCCTGCTTTCTTCCCCTTTCCCCCTTGCCTCCCTGCAGGTTCTGTGGGGTGCAGCCCCCTCTCCCATTGCCCTGCTTTCTTCCCCTTTCCCCCTTGCCTCCTCGCAGGTTCTGTGGGGTGCAGCCCCCTCTCCCATTGCCCTGCTTTCCCCCTTGCCCCCCTGCAGGTTCTGTGGGGTGCAGCCCCCCTCTCCCATTGCCCTGCTTTCCCCCTTGCCTCCCTGCAGGCTCTGTGGGGTGCAGCCCCCTTTCCCAGTGAGAGCCCAGAGCCCCTCCTGCAGCCCCGAGCCACTCGAACCTCGGCGAAGTAGCGCATGCCATCGATGGTGTGCTCTGAGCCACTGCTCTCCAGGTCCAGCCCACCCCAGTGCAGGTGCATCTGGACAGCTGTGTAGACACCTGGGAGCCCTCTGGAGATGTTCATGGTGGGTGGCAGATCGATCTGAACTGAAAAATGCCAGGGTTGGAGGCAGCAGGGGGTGCAGCCTTGCCCACCCCTGTGGTGGCACCTCCTGGAACGAGCAGGCACAGTCACCACCCCAGTGTGGGAGTGATAACAGTGAACTTTAAAGCTGGGTGTGCTTGAAACCTTTCCTGGGCTCAGGCTGGTGCAGCACACCAGGCACAAGCAGGACTGGGCATCCCCAGCTGTGCCTGCAGACCCCTTCTCCCCCTGAGGAGAGCTCTGGCTTTGGCAGCAGGTACTAATGAAAGCTTTAATGCTCAGCTCACCCAGCTCAGCACATCTGGCACAGGTCTGTCAACCACTTCCTTTCCAAGGCAGAAAAGGGGAATAGGAATCAACACAGCCAGTGGCCTTGTCTGTTATCACAATTCCCAGTGAGGCCCAGCCATTCTGGGAATGCCCTGTAGGTTTGAAAAGGCTGTGTCATTGCTGAAGGATTTGTGGAGACGAACCTCTTTTCTTCTCCTTGCAAGGAGAAGTCACAAATCCTTTGTCTTCCTGCTAATTCACTGCCAGAAATCATAGATTATGTTAATTAATCTAGGAGTGGAAGTGGAGAATTGCCTCATCTAAATGAAAGCCCCCAGCATGTTATAAAAACTAGCAACTATCCTTGCAAAATGCAGCACAACATATTATTAATTAGTCATAGTCTGGGTTTCTGAGGAGTTTCTTTTGTTTGTGAACTGTTCATAGACAGACAAGACGAAAGCATGTTTCCTTTTAATATCCCAAAGGCTCTAGAGTGGGAGGGATAACATAATCTACCTTTTTCATAAGTTCCCTGCTGACTGCCTTCCATAATGAGGGTTATTTACTTCAAGTACCTCACCAGGGTTTCTACTTTCTACAAAACACAGCCAGGGAATTGTGTTGTGAGTTTGTAACACGCTTAAGGCTCCTCTAAGATATTCTAGGCAAATATTTGCTGCAAGCACAAGGTAGGGAGTAGCCTGGTTTGCTTCTGCTTTCACGTGGAGTGTGACTGCTCCGAGCTGGCAGTGCCTCCCTCCTGCTCTGCCCTGGCTCTGCCAGGCGGTGGAGAATCAGCTGGGCTGAGCAGGGTGAGTGCAGCTGAGCCTTCCCCAGCACTCCTGCTCTGCAGCTTGGCCTCTGGCCATCCCTGCCTGCAGGGACAGCAGGCACAGCCAGCCTGCCTGCCCAGCTCTGGGAGGCTGAGTTAATGGGGCACACTGGAGTTCCCCATTAAATCTGCTCCTGGAGGAGGATTCACACATGGGTGACATTTAAATTTTGCTTCTCCTCACTACCAGCTGCAAGACCAACCCTCTTTAAAAGAAAAAGAAAGTGCAAATACAAAGAGCTTTGTTAACCCCAGGCTGTCTGTGTGAGCACTCACACCACAGCAAACACGCATTTTCAGGTGGGATTTAGCTTGGTGCTAACACCCCTACAGAAAAAATGAACCTGGTTGCCTGGGTGAGACATTTGGGGTTTGGTTCTGAGAGCCTGTAAGGAGAGTCCTGCTGTAAATCCCTCTCCTGTCCCTTTCAGATCTGCTGAGTGCTCTCCCGAGAGATTCTGCTGCCCTGTCCCATCTCACTGAAGCCAGTAGAAAAGCCCAGCCTGACTCACAGGAGCTGTGAATAGGGACAGTCGTTTGTCTTTGTGCTTTAGGAAACTGCCCCGCATCAGAAAAGCATTGTTGGGAAGTTAACAAAAGAATGGACAAATACACACATGCAGTCAAAAAAGCTAAACCTGCAAGAATTAATGTCTAGGCAGGCAGGGCAGTAGTGCTGACAGAGAGCTCCGGGCTGAACGCTGAGTTGGTGTGGGCCACACAAAAGGAGTTACAATTTTCAGGGACACAATCACAGCAGTTCCTCTGCTGGCACTTTGTCCCTCAGCACTCACACCCTGCCCTCACACCGGATTTCTCTCTCTTTGTTGTAGGCAGGAAGAAAGAGCTGCTGTGCAAGACTCGGGAGCCGACAGCTTTATGTTTCCACCACCTTCCCAAACCGCTCATCCTCTCTCCCCTGCAGCCATTAGAAAATTCTCTCATTGCTCATCTGTAGTCCAAAGGCGTTATCCCAACAGTACCAGCTGATGAATTATTTAGGCAATGAATTACAGATTGCAGCAGGGGGATCTGGGATCTCCTAAATTATAAGCATTAACCTGAAACTGTGTAGCCAAAGGCCGGGCTTTTAACACGTGCTGTGCTTCACTTTCCTTTCCTGAGCCCCAAAATACCAATCCTCGGGTGAGGGAGGGATCCTCCTTTGTGTTGTACTTAGGGTGACCTACATCCAACCAAACCTGGGATGCAGAGGTTCCATTCCTGTCACTTCTGATTCATGCACAGGCCAAAAGATGCATTTTTCTGAATGCAGAGCAGCCAGTGTGCCCCAAATACCACTCACTGCTGCTCTCCTGTTGTCTTGCAGCACATTAAAGGAAAGGATCAATCTGGAATTCTCCAGCTGCATTTTATCCCATTTTCATGTCCAACAGAGAAAACTAAAGACAGAAACCTAACTGCCTTTTATTTGTCTGATTTATTTATGTATTTCTGGAGAGCTTTCCTGGGTGACTGAGGAAAACAGCGAACCTAAGGGAGCAGAATGGAGTGAGATGGCAAAGTAAGGTGAGTTCAAAACAAGGGCATTGTCTGGGAATGCATTTCCACAGCTGAAACAAAAGATCTGATCCTGCAGTGCCTTACCAGAGTGGCCGTTGTTGGTCATCCTGAGCTGCCCCTGCAGGGGCCCATCGTAGCCACCGAGCTCCAGCTGCAGCAGGGGGTTGTACCTCACCTTCCTCCTCTGGATGTCAATCGGGGATTGCTGCTTGCCAGCACAGTCTGGGAAGTGCTGTCCCCAGTGCTCCTCATCCAGCTCTCCTTCTCCTGGAGGGGAGGCAAGGCAGGTGACAGGGATGTGCTGTTAGTCAGCAGCTGAGGCACTCTGCTCGTGTGCCAGCAGGAAAGGCCAATCTAATTATTGGAACGCCAGGAGCTGCAGCCATAACAGGTTGCTTTGCCTTCCCCGGAGTGAAAATGCACATTATTGTGTCTGCAGGACAACTGTGCTGCAAAGTAAGAAAGCTGCATTGCAGCAGCGGCTCGGTGATGGCTGGAGGCTGAACCTCCACCAAAAGAGGAGGGTGTTTACATGGAAATGGGGATTTAAATGGGTCCCAGCTGCCAGAGGTGTGGAATTGGCTTCTTACCCAGTGCCAGTGAATAGGATCAGGGCAATAGGAAGGAAGGCTCAGCTTGGGATCAGGAACTGACAGCAATTAGCTATTTTTAACTAGGGAGAGAGCAATTGCAATATTGCAACTATTCAATGATTTCCTTTGTTTTAACTTAGCCCAATGAAGATCATAAAAGGATTAACACCTACTTCAGTGAGCTCTGCAAACAACCCCCTGACACAAATGAAATTTAGATAAAATTTCACCAAAAAATTTATAAATACCTAAATAAGTACTTCTTAGTGCTCTGTACTGCCTGGGATATGACAATAAAATAAGAAGCAGGCCGTATTTAAAGCTTTTCCTTGCAGGATCATCCAAAGGGCAGCTTTTCTTCTAACACATTCTAAAGATTTCCCCCATTGTTTGAACCTCGTTGTGCTGCCAACCCTGACAATGTGTCCTAACCACACAAAGGACTAAAAAGAGGTGACACTGAGGAGAATCACTTTCAAGACAAGGAGGCATCAATGAAGTGGAATAAATTCTGCTCTGTGATCTCTCACTAAGGGACAGCCAGGCTGCTCTGCAGCACAGAAGGGCAGGGAGCCTGTCCAGCAGCAGCAGCCCCAAAGCAGCCCCGTTTTTACCTTTGTATGTCCAGGGCACCTCGTGGCAGCGGCTGAGGGGTGCCAGGAGCAGGCGGAGCAGGAGCGCTGCCATCAGCATGTCTGTGTTGTACCTGCAGCACAGCCGAGGGGAGACTGGTTAAAAACCCCTCAGAAACCCCACATGCTGGTTTTCTCCAGGTCTGGCCATGCCAGCAGCCCTCCTGCCCTTCTCCTCACCCAGCCCGAGCAGGACAGTCGGTTTGGCCAGTCGGCTCTGCTGGCCCTTTGGCTAAGCTGTCCCCACAGAGGGGACAGGTCCCCCGATGGCCAGAGCTGATGGCCTCGGCTCTGTCTGACCCCTGCACAGCTCTGCCCGCTTTTCCTGTCCATTCATTCCTCATGAATGGGTTGAAAGGCTTCTCTCTGCAAGTATGGGTACAACAGAGCTTTGTAAGCAGAAATACCCAGCCCAGACCTCAGAGCTGCTCCCCTTTACAGAGCAAGGACCAAGGCAGGAGGCACTCAGAGGACTGGATTTCAAAAGTGCAGAGCATTCACAATCCTGCTAGAAATAAAAACTGTAGACACTTAGCTCCTCTGAAAATTGGAGACTGGGTTTAAAAGCACTCCACACCCCTGAGCCTTAGCATTCAAAGCATTTTGCTTTCAACACCTTCCCTCATCACTGAAAATCTAGTTTTGAATGGGAGAGATTTGAATCCTTTGAAAAATTCTGAGCTCTCAAAAACTACTTAGACTTGAAAGGTGCAGGCACCATACAAGAGACTGAAACCCTGATGGCTTTTCAAAAAACATGCAGGAATTCAAATAAAAACTAGCAGGTGACAGGTGTCTAAATGCTCTTGTGGGCTTCTGTATCTCTTCGGACACTTGATTTCCTTAAAAATGTGTCCCAAGCAAATACTTTTCTATGGTCCAGTAAAAGTCATTTGGTAGAACAGGGAACAGACCATGGATTCTCTCCCTGCCTTTTTGTATCCTGTCACCAGGCAAATGCCATTCCCTTTGAAAATCCTCCTCCTCCCTCAGGAATGACACACTGCTGGCAGCCCTTTCTTCCCAGCTGTGGCCCCCAGCTCCTAAACCCGTGGTTTCAAAACAAAAGGGGAGCAGAATTCTCCCCAGGAATGGAATTTTTACCTTCTATGGAAAAGAACCAGAGATTCCAACAAAAGCAGCATAGCTGGGCTCTTGGTTTTAGGTGACAGGCAGCAATATTAAACACGAGGCAGGAAAACTCAGATCAGTGAAATCTCAGCAATTCTGTTCCCAGCCTCCCTGCCACTTGTGATAAAATTAGCAATTATTTTCAGGAACAAGGTGATTTTCAGCCACTCAATGAGGTGGCAGCAACTGAGGTGAGTCTGGGGGTGAGGGTCAGGCTGAGCTGCACAGAAAGCAAGACACGGGGTGGCATTTTGGGGGGCAGTTTGGGTGGCAGTTTGGGGGGCAGTTTGGGTGGCAGTTTGGGTGGCAGTTTGGGGCACTTTGGGTGGCAGTTTGGGTGGCAGTTTGGGACAGTTTGGGTGGCAGTTTGGGTGGCAGTTTGGGTGGCAGTTAGGGGCAGTTTGGGCAGGACAGGCCCCAGGATGCTGCAGCACAGGCAGTCTTGCTCATTCTGTGATTCTATGAATAATAACAGCAATTCAACAGTAAGAGGCACAGGTGAGCTACAGGTGCCATGGGAACTCAGGTTTCTGTGCTGAAGAACAGAAGCAGGTATTTTACTCACAATCTTATTCTTTGCAAGTGAATTGTTAATGTAAAAAGGTCTTTCCTGGGTTGCTGGTTTGTGCAGTGCATATTTAATCTTTGGCAACTGCTGTAATATTGAGCTGATTAACCAAATGTGTTTCTTCCCTCTCTCCTCTGAAGAAGTCATTTATTCTGATGGTTGCACTGAACTGTGTAAGGACCAAACTAAGCAAACCTGCCCTGCAATGCACTTCTTAATCCTTGTGTATCCAGTTGTGTAAATAGGCTTTGAAATTAGCTGAGGGTGAAATTTTGGGGGTTTATACCTCTTTGCACTTCAGGATTCCACACAGCAGCACAGGAGGGTGTGAAGAAGAGTCAGGCACAGGGGATAACCTCTGCACTGGAGAGGTGCACTGGAATTCATTTTTAATGGAGTTTTTGCAACATTTGTGACATTTCACTTGCTATCAGCAGGGGCTGTGGGTGCTCAGCACACCCAAAACCCACATCTGTGTTAGCTAAAATTCTTGTCTTTAAGGTCACTTCTAACCCCAACCATTCTGTGATTCTATGAAGATACAGCAATCCGTGGAAAGGATTTACTAAGGGCACACAGCATGAATTTGTTTTGGGGTTAGGACAGAACAATAATTTCAATTAAGTTCTTTAATTTGTATATTGAGCTTCTAACTAGGAGCTGAATGTTATGGAAGTCCTCCTGTATAAGTATTGCCCATGTCAGCCACTGGTTACTGGTTCTTGGAACTTTTTTAGTGTATGTGGTATTAAAGCTGGCTGGCCTGAGGCTTGTCTTGGTCAGCTCTTTTGCTACCTGGACATAATTTCTGGAGAGAAGAATGGACATAGTGCCTGGGAGCTCCAGGCAGCACAGCAGCACCGTGCCTGAGGTGAGCTGGGGGTTCACAGGTGGAGACTGGAACAGGACTCATCCCTGCACCGACATTCAGCCAGTGAGAAAATCTGATGTTGTGTGTGTCAGCCATGAATATTCTTGGCATGATTTCTTCCCAGCAGCAGGGAACTTTCACACAGACCTCGGCTTCCCCCTCCCGCCTCGACTGCAGTAGGAAATAAGCCTTTTATCCCACATTGTTGGCTTCCATGCTCTTCACTTTTATCTCTACAGTTTCCCCTGACTCTTTGCCATCTTTTAAATCCTGCTTCTCCCAGGCTATTCTCTCTGTCCTCGCTGGCCTAAAGCTCAGCTCAAGTCTGACATTCTGAGTATTGGTGGCCACATTAAAACCTTGATGTGGCATTGAAGTAGCTGGCTCAAACCTCAGTGCTCCTTTGACCCAGAACTTGAAAGGGTTAACTCCTCTGCCTCTGAATCAGCAGGAATTCCATCAGGGCTTGCAGTAAGAGCTGCATCACTGGCCAGCCCAGCAAACATTTGACCAGGAACAGGCTGTTTGAAGTGAGATGGACAGAGTGCCTTCAATCAGGCCATTCAGGTTTTTTCTGAGTGAGTCTAAAACCATTTCAAACAGAGCTCTCTCTGCTGAGGTTGTGCTGGATGAGTGAAGGCATCCAGAGCCTACACAAGTTTTATGAAAGGCAAAGATCAGCCAGTGCTGGCAGGCCCAGACCCATGAGGAAAGCTGACAATAGCTGTGCAGATTGAAACACGAGATTCTTTTATTCAACAACTCCTGTAATGTTTCTACATCTTATTTCCAAAACTGGCCCTCTTATCTTTGATATTTTGCCCAGGCTTTTTTTTTTCCTTCCCTTTTTGCCCCTGGTTTTCAAGTACATACAGAGATCACAGAGGCAGAAGAGCGCTGGAATTCATTTCTCCAGTTCACACAATCCCTTTAGACCTCCTTCATCTTATACAATATTTTGATGTATTTGACTAAATTTAATCATAGAATCAGACTGGTTTGGTTTGGAAGGGACCCTAAAGAATATCTAGTCCAACCCTCTGCCATGGGCAGGGACACCTTCTTACCTTCTTCTGATATAAATTCAGACACCTTTATGATTCTGCTGAAGCTTTGTGGAAGAAATGGGCTTTGAGGCAGTCAGAGACAGACACCAGAGATCTATACCAGTGCTCCTAAAGGCAGGATTTGCCCATTTGAAAGCAGAGAGGTTTCCTCTGCGAATTCCATTTCACGGTCTAACAGATCTCAGCATTAGCTACCTGCACTTCATTGTCAACCTAAATTTTCTTTTGCTCAGTTTCAGCCAATTACTCTTAGTTATAGCTGTAACCCTTGGATTATCTTAAAATAGTTTTCCCTTTTTAATGTTCACATCACTTCTGGGGTGGTTATCACCTCGCTGCACCATGGGCAGGAGCAGCCTTTCACTGCCATTTCCCCAAGGTGGAGAAAAGGACAATGTGATGCTATAAAAAGGAGAGAACATGGTCAAATAATCCCTCTTCATTTTAATTTCCAGGAAATGTCATTACAGCTCTTGTAATGTCTCTTTAGGGCTGCTCTACAGACTTTGCTGAAAGGGGATTTCATGTTCTGGATCTCTGCTTGAGACTTTGGAAGAAAGCAAAGCGTGAAGGCAGGATTAGGAAGGGGGAGGCCAGACTTGCCACTGCATTGTGTGTGAGGAGCACTGGAATGTGGTCTGAGTGTGGGGATGGAAGGAGCTGTGTGAGAGAGAGCCTTGGAGAAAGGTTTCCATCATGCCAGGGCTCTGTGCTGTGCACTGGATGGGACAGAGAAGGAATAACTCAGTGACAAGGCAGCCTGGCAGCATGTGCCAATACCTGTTCATGGTGTAATTAGTGCTTTATACCTGTCTGCACTGCTCCCCTAAAAATGCTCATTTTGCTCCTCATCTCCCAGTGTTATGGCAGGCAGGGGAAGCACAACTGCTGCTCCATCTCTCTGAAAATGGACATTAGCAGTGCACAAACAAAGGAGAAGACCCCAAGGGCCTTAAAAACAAACAAACAAACAAACAAACAGTGCACAGAACAAGTAAGGGCTCTGGAAAGTGCTGCTGCTCATTGCTGGGTAAGCACTTTTCCTTTCTGCATTGTGTGTTGAGCAGCTGTGACATCCAGTGGCCAAACACAATACGGTTGGGTCTGGTACAGACCTCTTCATACGTGGTAACAATAACAGAGCCCTTCCACGGCACTTTTCATCTTCAAAAAGCTGTATAAGCAGGAATCCATTAACCCCTGCACAGCTCACAGGGCAGAGCAATGCAGGGATGCCAAAAGTACACACAGGAGGGGACAGCACTCTCCAAAGGCATGGCAATCCACTCTCCAGGCACGTGGAGAACCTGCTGCAGGACCAGAGTGCAGGACCTTCAGCCCCAAGGCAAGGAGCTGAGAGATAAGGGATCAGAAAGGTGCAGCTCACTCAGCACCTGATGAAGAGGCCACACCTAAGGGATGAGTTGTGCTTGTTTTCCCAAGAGCAAAAAAGTCCATGGAAAAAGAGAGGAAAAGATGGGGAAAGCTGAGAGATCCCAGCAGGACCAGAGCTGCTTTGGAAGAGATCCTTTGTCAGAGGCCTGGCCTGAGGAAAAAAGCTGCAGCAGAGAATTTCTGAAAACATCAGAAAAACATTGCTGATAGATGTGGAAGGTAGGGAAGGCAGCACAGAATGCTGTGGAATGGAAGAAATGTGACTACAAGGAGATGCCACCTTAAACTTCCTTTCCAGCCCAGGCAGCAGACCAGCCGTGACAGAGACGCTGTGTTTTATATGGGCATCTCTGGCACCAATCCTTTTGATGATAAAAGCAGACTTCAATGAGATGCATTCAGAGACCCAAACTGGGGACAGATGCACCCAGTTTCAGTGACCAAGGGACCAGTCCCTGCTTTCCCGAGGTCATCAGTGCCCAGTGTTTGCTTGCTCAGAGCTCTGCAGTGTTTTTTTCTGCAGGCAAGGTCATTGCAGGGACCTTCAGAAGGAGCAAAGTGCCCACAGTTCCTCCTCTCCCAGCAGCTCATCACCACTGCACTCTGAGGAGCTAAGAGTGATGATGGGAGCTGAAAGTGTTTCCCATGAGAATGAGGTTGATTTTTAAGGCAGGAAGACAACATGAAGGAAATGTAAATCCTACTGTCTGTGTTGTACCTGTTCTGTGGCAAGAGGATCCTGCCTGATAACTCTTGTGCTTTACATAACTATTTTGCACCCATTAAGGAAACAAATGAGTTGTTATTGCACTACTCTTTTTTTTTTTCAGGTTATCATTCAAAAACCCCCGATCTTAAACACCAAAACTCAATTATAGCTTTCTTTCCCCTTTATAGTGGAATGCATTTCAAAGAGAGGGGGAAGGTCCTGCTCAGCAAGGAGCCTCAGACATCCTGAGAGAGGCAGTGCAGGACTTGCACTCTGGCCTCCATGGAGAGGATTACTTCATGGTTTCAGCATGGTTGCAACAAGCAGCTGTGGCCTTTGGATCCACTGTTCCTGGCAATTAATATCCAGCTGGTTCAGAAGCTTTCAGTCTCTCTACAAATCACCATATCAGATCATCAGCTCCTGGGAAATGTACTCTTTGGTATCAGCACCCTGACTCATGCATTGGTTCCCTTCCAAATGACCATTCACCGTGCCCTGAGAATGGATGTGGTAGTTGTAAATGTAGGTTAGCATTTCCAGCAGTAAAGAATATCCTGCCTGGTACCTGAGTGTCTCACACAGCCCTCCTGTACTCAGGGAGGCTGATGATGGAGCCACTACACAGACCCACACTAACCAGTATGGACTAACCAGCCTTTCCCCAAAGCCCTGCAGAAGACAGCATAATGAAGACTGGAAGTTAAGAGCATTAAGAAAGCTGGAAGTGGTGGGAGTTAAGAGCATTAAGAAAGCCATGAGGTCTGTCACCTCCAGCCATTTCACTATTCGTGTGCCTAAAGGTGCCTCACTGCAGGGTGAAGCTGTGAGACAAAGGCATGGCAGAAAATGGGATGAAAAGTGAGGGAGAAGGATGTAAAGCAGAGGAGGCTCTGAATGCCTGGAAGAAAACATCTTAAACAGTCATTCCGCAATTTAACAGATGCCCAGAAAGAACATTAGTCACACTGTGCCATTACCTTTCCAATGAACGCTCCTTAAAAACACCAGGGTCTGCAGGGTCGATGAAGAGCAGAAATCAGAGTGCTCACGTCTGCATCCAGTGGCTTCCCTCTGGAGATCCCACCTGGACTGAAGTGAGGTGCAAAGCCTGGCTCCCTGAGATGCAGAGCTCCCAAAGGAACCTGCTCAGAACACAAACAGGCTGGCACTGGCTGAAGTGGAAGGAGCGGGCGAGGGAGGTGCCGATGCAGCCACCCAGCCACATCTTCAGGTGTTCTGGGAGGCACTGGGGGGAAAGAGAAGTCCCTGAGCATGCAGGAAGTGCTTTCAAGGTGCTCTGAAAGCTCACGCCCTGGAATGTGCCCTGCACTGCTAATGGTTATTAGCACTTGAATGCATCGCAAACAAGTCCTGATCTGTGGTGGTTCTGCTGTGCCTTGGCAGCCTCAGCTGCCTGAAGCAGTGATTTCACACTCTGCAGAGCTCAGAAGGTTCCTGCCCAACTGCTCTACACAGGGCAGGGAAAGGCTGGCCTGGCTGGCTTCTGTGCTCATCAGCAAGCCATCAAAAAATGTACATTTATCACCCTTCCAATTTTATCTGTAAAGCACAAGGAATGCGAGGCCCTGCAGTGGAGGGATTTTGCTCCTGAGGGTCGTTCTCCGTTTCTGGCTGGTGGGTGCCTGTGAGCCAGGTCTGTGCCGTGGTTTTTCCCCCCTGCTCCAGCAGCAGTTCCTCTGCTGTGTTAGTGTTCCTGCGTGGGCTGTCGAATGGGAACACTGGCTTCATGTGTCCCCAAACTCTGTCCCCGGTGTCCACCCCATTAGCCATACAGGCCCCTTCCAAACCGTGAAATATTTTAAGGGTGTACTGAGTATTTGATAAACTGGTAACAAGTTGTATTCCCAAAGGAACTTAGGCTTCCTAGAAATCTCATAGCCTTGGGGATGCTCTTTAAAGCAAGACAAAAAGAAAAATCAGGCAGGATACACAACTGAGCAGCAGCACTTTTGATACCAGCTCTGAGTTTAATTTTAACATGTATGGCACAGTGCAAGTTTAAATCTGCTGATCCAGGAAAAAATTATACCAACATCTAACCAGTGCCAGGCTTGTGCTCATGGATGCCTGAGTACTGCTGCCTGCAGCCCCAGTGTCCCCAGCTGTGCCTCCTCGGGGACAGGGGCCAGCGTGGCTCCTGGCACTCTGGCCAGGGGTCCTGCTGGGATGGGGAATGCAGGCTCCAGCCAAGGAAATCTGCTTTGTGCTGCCTCTGTGCCCACAAGGGAAGGAGGGCGAGGCAGGGGACAAGTCCTAAACTCCTGACAAGTTCTGAGGGAGAGCTCAGTGCTCCGGGCTGGGGGGTTTGCTTTAAACCCCACTTCTGCCCCCCACCAGGCCAATTATGACCTTCCAGAAAGCGTTTTGTCCCCAAAGAGCACCCTGCTGTACTTCAGCATCAGCCTTTGCTGGCTAGTGCAATGTTTAATTTCCCTCAGCCTCAGGCTTTCTTGTGCTCCATTTTCTTTAGCTCATTATAAGACTCGACACCTCTGTGTGATCTTCCTGCATGGCAATAAAGGCAAAGATAGTGAAGCATCTCTAATCCAGCAGTTAAAATGCAGCATAAAAATGCAGTTTAGGATTTCCAGCATCTGGACTGTCTTTTTACAGGGAATGTTCCCCTCTCGTGCCCTCACACCAGGAAGGGTGAGGCTGCAGGATAAGGCAGTGCTGCCAAGGATGCAGCTATAAGGGGCACAATGTGCAGTTTTGGGGGTGACTGGCACTTCAAAGAATTATCTACCTGTGACACTTTAATTCCAAGGGCTTTTCCTGCCCAGTGGTGCCTCATCTCAGCTGGGTATGACCCAGCAGCATCCTGACCTGATTCACGGCTGTGCAGGCACACGGATGTGCAGGGAAGGCACAAACCCCACACACAGTGGGCACGGGGGACACAGGGCACTGTCACAAACCAGCCTGGCTGGCACATGGCTTCTCCCTCTGCTGTCCCAGCCTGGGGTCACAGCGGGTCTGAGGGCACTTGCAATGCCTCGGGAAGGTCAGTCCAGCTGACTTCCTTTGCTCTTTATTAGACTTTAAGCTTGTCCCGAGGGGATGTTCTCAGGAAGGAAAGAAAAATGTGCCCAGAAGGTACATCAGGCACAGGCTGGCAGGGCGAGGCAGGGCTGGAGGAGCACAAACTTCACTGATCTGTGAGCAATAAAACAGCTTTGTTGGTGCAGTCAGGGTGAACTGGGCACTGCCACATCCTCACAGAGAACACAGAATGGCTTGGCTTGCTGGGACCTTACAGCTCAACCCATCCCAGCCCTGCCACGGGCAGGGACACCTTCCACTATCCCACAGCACTTGGGAAGGTTTGTGTTCCTGCTGGCACACTGGCTTGAGGTGTCACATCCCAACTTTTCCACACCGGGAAAAGTTTGTGTTCCTGCTGGCACACTGGTGTGAGGTGTCACATCCCAACTTTTCCACACTGGGAAAAGTTTGTGTTCCTGCTGGCACACTGGTGTGAGGTGTCACATCCCAACTTTTCCACACTGGGAAAAGTTTGTGTTCCTGCTGGCACACTGTGTGGGCTGTCACAGCCACCACGTTAGTGCTCCTTCTCCCCGCCCCAGGAAGTGTGATGGTTATTCACTCCAAAATCAGAGTGAATATTTATTGCATCTGTAATTAACCTTTCCCTGGAACACAGACATCCGTTCCAGCCTTCCTCCTTCCAGGTTATTCCCACACCCTCCCAGTCTCCTTGGGAGTGCCCAGGCCCCTGCCATCTCTCCTCATGAGGGAGATGCTCCAGATTCCAACTCTGTGGCCTTCATCAGACCTTCTCCAGTAGCTCCTTGCCTTTCTTGTACTGAAGAGCCCAGAACTGGACACGATTGTGAGGAAAGGCTGAGGGAATTGGGAATTGGGAATTGGGAATTGGCATTGTTCTGCCCGGAGAGAAGCTCTGGGGCAGCCTGGTCACAGCCTTCCATTGCCTGAGGGGAACTTAGAGGAGAGCTGGGGAGGCACTGCCTACAAGGGCGAGTAGTGACAAGGGTTCAACCTGACAGAGGGCAGGTTTAGACTGGAGATTAGGAACAAATTCCCTGTGAGGGTGGTGAGGCTCTGGCACAAGGTGTCCATGGCACTCTGGATGGAGGATAACTCTGAAAGTGTCCAAGGCCAGGATGGACGGGGCTTGGAGCAAGCTGGGGCAGTGGGACTTGTGGCTGCCCACGGCAGGGTTTTGGAGCCNAGCCAATCGGGGCGCGGCGGGGGACGGCGCTGGCCAATGGGCGCGGCCGGGGGGCGGGCCCTGCGCGCGAGGGCGGCTATAGCCGGGCGGGCGCGGAGCCGTTGGGTCTCAGTCAGAGCCGGGGCGGCGACAGCGGTGCGGCTGCGGAGCGGGGCTGCCGGTACAGCGGTGAGTGCGGCGGCCGCAGCGGCTCGCTCAGCGCCCCGCGGGCCCAGAGGCCGCGCTTCCCTTCTCCGGGTAGCGGCCGCGGAGCCCCGGCCGTCCCCGTGGCAAAGGGCCGGGCCGAGGCTCGGTGGTCCCCGGGGGGTGCAGGCCGCTGTGTGTTCCCTCAGCACCGGCGGGGAAGGGAGGGCCNCTGAGGGGAACTTAGAGGAGAGCTGGGGAGGCACTGCCTACAAGGGCGAGTAGTGACAAGGGTTCAACCTGACAGAGGGCAGGTTTAGACTGGAGATTAGGAACAAATTCCCTGTGAGGGTGGTGAGGCTCTGGCACAAGGTGTCCATGGCACTCTGGATGGAGGATAACTCTGAAAGTGTCCAAGGCCAGGATGGACGGGGCTTGGAGCAAGCTGGGGCAGTGGGACTTGTGGCTGCCCACGGCAGGGTTTTGGAGCCGGCTGGTGTCGAGTGTCGGTGCCCAGCCAGGCCGCTCCTCACGCCATGCCTGCCCCTCACGGCTCCCCCCGCGCTCCGCTCCACATGGTCCCGCCCGCTCCCCCCGCCCGCATGCGCCGCGCCGGCCCCGCCCCCTCGCACGGGGATTTTCCACGAGGCCGCGGCCCGGCCGCACGTAGCTCACGCACGCGAGCCCGCCGCTGGCGCNTCAGGGCGGGGGCACAATCAGGGGGATGTGGTGGGTCAAGGCATCCTCAAAGGCAGAGTTTAACCTTTTTCTTTTAATCATTAACAGTCGCTCTCGGATTGCGTGTGGTGATTTGGACCTTCCCCTCTTTAGTGGATGTCCTTCAGCTTCCCATCTCAAATATTTAACATTTGCTAGCACTGCATCTGTGCCTGGGGTCTCTTAGTGGGTATTTAAGTGCGGGTTATCCCAAGGCAGTGTTGGTGGGGGGAAGCACCTGGATGTGCAGGTGTGGATAAGGAGCTGCTGTTAACCATCTTGCCTCGTGCAGGGCTGCCAGAGAGGATCCTGTGCTCTCCTGCTCCGTTACTTGCCTGCTGAGTCACAGGGTAGGGCCATGGCTCGCCGAGCCTGGCAGGAAGTGCTGAAGTTTGTCATCCAAACCCACAGGATGAACCAACGCGGTTTCAGGCCTCCATCTTACTAAACACAGAGAGAGAAAGTGGTTGAACGTGTCTGTGATTTGCTCCCTGCCAGGCATCCTTTAGAACCCGTTGGATCATGTTGTAGAGGTGGATTAATGCCCCGTGGAGTGCAGAGGAGCAGGGTTGGAATGTGCACATTTGTCCAGTTTCGAGGAGTGCTTTGGCAGGGGAATTAATACGTTGGGATCTGATAGAGTGCACTCAAAGGTCTCGGCTTTTTTCAGAGCACTGGTGGTATGAGAGTTACGGTCATGAGGACCTTTAAGTGTCAAGAGAGGCTTCCACTGATAAATGTGGCAGGCCTGTAATAAGACACTCACTAGGGCAGTTATTTCTATGGCTAAACTTTAGTGTTGCTTTTTAAATCTCCATTCAGATGCTTGCAGTGCTCAGCCTTAACCCTGTATTGATTTTACAGAAATGTGACTGCAAGGTAGCTCACAAGGACAGGGTTTGGTGGTAGGGTTGGCTATTAAAAAAAAAATCATTGGAAATAATTTTCAATTGGAGTAATCTCCAGTTGAGCGTACTGCATTCCCTGTGAGGGTCAGATGAGGAATAAGTGCTGATTTCTTAGACTTGAACTGGTAGTGAAGAAGGTCCTCAGAGCTGGCAGGGGTTGTAACTTACTCTTGGAGTAGGTGCTCCTGGGCAGGCCTGGCAAGGTGGAGTGTGTGGCTTCCCCTGAAGGGAGACAGTGACCTTGTCAGCAGATTATGCTGCAAAAAAAGGTTTGAGGCAGTGTGCTCGTTAAATACCACAGGGGTGTTTGCGTGTTTGGCAGAGAACAAAGGTCAGACAGTGCTGCTGTGACCTCTCTGCCTTCAGTCAGCATTTCTGTGGTTAAACCTGGGCACACAAGGGCTGACCCTTGTGTTCTAGATGAGTTGACTGATTTGATTCAGGTAGAATACATCGTGGTGAGCTAAACAGCATCAGTTTTACCCTGTAGCTCAAAGGGGAGAGTTGGGTCTTGAACACAGAAGTGGGGAGTTTGCAAAAGGAGCATCAAGGATTTTTGGGGTAATAGAGTGCTGTGAAATGCCCCTTTCTGCAGAGAAGGGGGGGACTTGTGGTCCTTTGTCAAGGATGCTTTAGTAATGTCTGACCTGGCAGATATTCCCAGTGGAAGTTCTTGCAGTGTGTGTTCCTGAAGTGCCTCCTTCGTGAAGGTCAGCAAACAGCTGTAGCACTGCACTGAGAGGTCCTGGGAACTGGCTGTGCTTTCAAAGAATGAGCCACCTCAAGTTCTGTGGTAAAGCCAAGGTTCTGAAAATGAAAGGAAGGTTTAGCAGGTGCCAGCCTGTAAACTCTGAAAGCCCTTTTTGGATAAGAGGGCATTCTTCCTGTTAGCCATTGCTCAGTGCATCTGCAGAGAGCTAAGTGTTCGTGTGGGTGGGACTGATAAGCAGAGACTTGCAGGGATTTATTTCTAGCTTGTGTGTTCCCTGATTGAAGCTAGGTAGTGGCAGCATGAAGGTCAGCTCGAAGAAGCTGTCTTGTTTCATATTTTGGTCATATCGTGTGTCAGTGTGGGGGTCTGACTGAAATCTTAGACAGCATGCAGGGGCAGGACAGCTGGAAGGGACACGGGGGGGAAAGCAAAGGCTGCCTGGGCTTTTGACCTGGGGAGGGCAGAGTTTGCTGTGGGGGAGGAACGAGTGTGTGCAGCTACCCCCTCACAGACTGTGAACCAGCAGCAGCATTTCTAAGGTCATGTTTTTTTAACTTTGCAGTAACTGTGGAAGGATTCATGACCATTTCTGTAAACAGGGTTGCCACCCACATTGGCTTGCCAAAAAAACAGCTTCCAGATAGTTCTGCTTCTGAGGCTGAGCTTTCTTCTGTGCAGATGGGCTGAGTTTGGTGCCAGTCGATGGCTTACAGGCATGTGTATGACTTGATTTTTAAAATGTAGCTGGGCTTACATAAGAACTCCCTTACTGCAGTTTTCTGGAGTGGATAAATGTGAGAAGGGAAAAAGGAAGTATTCAAAAGACATGGGGGATTTTTATTCCTTTTAAGATGAAAAGTTAAGAGGAAAAACTATTCCTGTAAATGCTCAACAAGGTGTAACTATTAATGCAAGTTTTTAATGAGAGCTGTGGCTGCTTCTCTTTCGTCATTGGTTCCGTTTGGCTCTGAGCAGCTGCTGTGCATACTAAGAGCACTGTGCATATTGAGAGCTATTGCACTCTGGTCTCTTATCAAAAAGAACTCTTAACTGATGGCAGAGAGTTGCTGTTTTGGGAGCTCTTTGCTGCTCTGACATGGCAATGTGACGTTCCTTTAGATTTGTCATCTCCTGCTGCTCTGTCTAGGGTCTGATGATACTGCAGTTCACGTCATTTGGAAACATCAAGAGATTGTCCCTTGCACATAAGGAAGTGATTTTTTGGGTTTTGTTTTTTTTTTTTTTTTTAATAATAAAAGTCGTGGGATACTGGAAGAGCTTGCCCAGAGAAGCTGTGGCTGCCCCATCCCTGAGAATGTTCCAGGCCAGGCTGGATGAGGCTCATCCAGCAACCTGGTCTGGTGGCAAGTGTCACTGCTCATGGTGTGGGATGGGTTGAGCTTTATGGATCCTTCCACCCCCAACCATTCAGTGAATAATTGTAAGCTCATTTTTTCAGGTACTAAAGATGTCTATCACCAAGATCCATGCCCGTGAAATCTTTGACTCCCGTGGCAATCCCACTGTTGAGGTAGACCTCTACACCAACAAAGGTGAGTCCTCAGCTGCAGGTGTTCACCCCTGGCTTAGAGCTGATAGAACTCGAGGCAGGCAGAAGTATACAACCAGCTCTGTTCTAGCAGTGGAATTGTGCTCACTTCTTCCTCCACACATAAAACTTGTTGGAACTTGCTGTGAGACTTGCCTCATTCTGTTGGATGAGTTTGCTGAGCTCGAGTTCCTGGCCTGGGCAGTGCAGGGTTTTTTGGAGGGTGCTGCTTCTTATGGCCTAAACTGTGGGAGAGCTGTTCCAAACCTGCCCTCCTTCCCTTGCCCCAGCATAAACTGGAATAGCACCTGGAAACTCTGTTCTTGAGCAGCTGCTAGTGGCCCTGGTTGTCAGTGCTCCCCACACTCTGTATGAGAACACTTGAAGTTTAATTCTTAATTTGTCTGCAGTGACTTTCTGTAATGACACAGTCTTCTGCTGCGCAGTTGAATTTTGGGTAATGGTTTCTCCTCTGCCTAAGTACTCGGGCATGACTAAAGAACATGCCTAATTGGGCTTTCACATGTAACATCTTATATTTTTAATTATTGTAGGACTTTCCCTTGGTTTGTTAGTTGTTCATCCCACATCTGATAGGATCTGACAAAAGCATTGTGCAAGCTCATACCAGTGTGATTTGGTGGAATGAGCAAACACAATGGCTGTAATACACTGACTAAAGAGCTGATCTTTCTGCCTCAAAAGATTAATGCAGTCATTTAATGAGACTGCCCCCACTAAGCTCTTTGATTTAGTGGGATAAGGGAAAGACTGGAGGCTGAAGTTGGCATCTTGAACCCCAGGCAGAGCAGGCTCCAGAGTGCAGATTTGCTCCAAGTTCAGCATCCTTGGCTGAAGGAATGGGCTGTCTGGGTGGCTCTGCTGTTGCCAGAAGAGCTCAGAAGTCCTGTTGACAAAATAGGTCTCCTAATTGTCCATTTTATGCCATATCCTAGAAGAATTTAAGAGCTCGCCTTGCCTGAGCTCAAAAGCAAATTCAGTGAATGAGCTATCCTTTTTGGAAGGGGAATGGATGCCTTCCTTAACTCTTGAAATGCCAGTGGAAGAGGAGGAGTCAGTTTGCTATTGATCAGTGTGAGGGAGATGCTGATAAATTGGTGATGCTGTAAATGAGCAGAAAGCCCTTGTGGGGTCACTGTGTGTGTGAGCAGAGGTGTGGTTTGGAGACTCCCTCCCCAGCTGCAGGGCTGGAAATGTGTGCCAGGCTGGGATGGCGTCTGGCTGGGGGATGTTTAGTGTGTTTGAGTGTGCCAAGGTGTTTTTTCCTGTTGTGAACAGGTCTGTTCAGAGCTGCTGTTCCCAGCGGTGCCTCAACTGGAATCTATGAGGCTCTGGAGCTCCGTGACAATGACAAGACACGCTACATGGGCAAAGGTAAACCTGGGCCTGGGCACCCAGAGTGCCCTGGGACGGGGCACTGTCACTGCTGGGCTCCTGTCCCACTGTGTGTGTTCTGCACAAGGCCTGGCAGCTGAGCAGGACAGACAGGGAGTGACGGCAGCGCCGGTCAGGCGTGGGCTGCGAGCTGGGCACGGGCAAAGCAGAGGTGGCTGGGTTGGTTTCCTGGGCATGGCCTGGAGGGTGACAGCCTCCAGCAGTGCAGCTGCCTCGTGCTGCAGGGCAGGGCACCTGCATGGGGGTGTGTGGAGCTGGGCACACCCAGCCAGGTGACGATGTCTCTGGTACAAGGTGTCCAGGTGCACTTTGTTACCCTGCTCCTCTTGTGCTGTGTGTTGGTGTGTGGCAGAGTGCAGAGTACTTTACCAGTGTTGTACGGGCATCTCAACTGTCAGCTCCAAAAGCCACAGTCATCCTGCAGTTAGTCACAAGGTCTTTTCATAGACCAAATTTTTCCAGAGCTCTTAAATCTGTCAGCTCTGAGACTGCAGACTCCTTAGATCCCAGCATGTTAAATCCTGAACCTGAGGTTTTATGCCAGCTCTGTCCACTGTGAATGTGCAGTGCTGCACTGCCAGTCCTGGAAGGTGCCTCTATTTCAGACCCCATGACAGCCACTCTGGCTTTTTGTCTGCCATTACAGGTAGCCAGGATACTTAAGTTTGTGTTAGTGGTGTAATATTTTACTTGTCTGGAGACTGGCTGTGCATTCTGAAAAGAACCTAAACCCAGCAGTCACCAGGCTGGCTTGGGAACAAGTATGGGTGAGAAGGAATAGCTGCAAACAAGATGTCATTACCTAATAAACATCCCAGTAGTACTTCTTGTGATTATTCTGAGAGCTTGGACAGTCAGGGCTCCTTCTTAACTTGCTGCTCTAAAGCATTGGTGATGCCTCTGAAGTGTGAGCAATCATCTTGACTTTTGGCTGGAAGAGAGAATTATTTTCCAACTTTCCTGCCAGTCAGGTGAAAAGAAACTGAAATATCTTTTGCCTATTAAGAAAGAACAATTAAAGTGGATAGCTAAATTGATCTTGGAGAGCCTTGTCTTAGAAGATTCATGGCTGTTAATACCTTAACAGAATAAATGCCTGTATGTCTGAATGTCCCAAAAACCTGAGGCTCTTATGCTGTTTACCCAGGGCACTTTTTCATGCAAAGAGTAAATGTGTATTTACCTCACTGTGCTAAATGTGTGTGTGCTTAGACCTGTTAAGTCTGATCCTATGGGCAGTTCTTAATGGCATTTAATTAGACTGTAGTTAACAGGCTGTAGCTGAAGGGCTTTGTCAGCTGGGAAATAACACGAGTTATGAAAAAATAATTATCAAATGGGAAGAGTTGCAGATAGCTGTTAGGCCTTTTGTAATAGAAGTCTGCAGACTTAGACCATTTGGAAAAGCAATTAATATTGTTTAGGACACAGTCAAATAGCATTCATCATTCTGAAGCTTAGGTTTTTGGAAGTCTTTGAACACTGCACAGTAAATAAGGTGATGCTATTGCAGTATTACAAAGTAGTGTCAGGTAGTGAAGTGCCTGAGCTGCCGCGTGTGTAACTTCTGGGGAACCTTTTCCCTCCCCTTCCTCCTGGATTCTGTGAGTTGGTAGGAGAGCCCATCCTAAAACCTTCCCTAGATGCTGTGGGTCAGGCCCTTGAGGTTTGGCTGGCAGTGGTGATGGCAGAGTTACAGAGACCTGGGTGTGGAGCCCAGACAGAGCCTTGCACAGCTTCCTCTGCTCTTTGAGCCCTTTGTCTCTAGTCCATGCTCAGTTCCTGTTTGTCCTCTGCTGCATTCCTGTGGGTTGGCTGTGAGTGCCACCTGTGCCTTGACTCCGGTGTCCGTTTCGCTTCTGTCAGGTGTCTCCAGAGCTGTTAAATATGTTAACGAGTTCCTGGCCACGGCACTGTGCACACAGGTAATGGATGTGCTCCCAGTGCAGCCCTGGCACTCGGATGAGTCTCCAGTGCATGGCCTGGCAGACTAACCTGGCATTCCTGGACAAGTCCTAGCCAATGCATCCTTCATGCGCCTCCCAGTCCAGCCAGGGGCCTCTGTGTTCACACCTGGCCATAAGCTCAGCTTGGACTGGGGCTGGGGTAGCATGAGGTGGTTTTCCTGGATGTTCCTGACATCCCCTACTAATCCCTGCATAACCTGTGTGTTGACCAGTGTCTGATTTGCTTGTTCCTTCCAGGTGTCTCAAAAGCTGTTGAGCACGTCAATAAAACGATTGCACCTGCACTGATTAGCAAGGTAGGAGCAATCTGTCTTCTCTTAACATCCCCTACAGCCAGGCAGTGTCCAAACCATCCTCTGGTGGGGTGTCACCTGGGGGGTGTCAGCCTGTGCATGTGAACAAACTGACCACAGCAATGGTTTTACTTAATTTACTTAATGAGTGCACATCTAACACGTAATGGAACCTTCTCCAGCAGCCTGGTGTTGTAGGGTGCAGAAACACTTCAGCCCCTGGGAGCTGCAGTGGTGCAGCTAGGATACAAGCTGATTTATGCTTCAAAGAGTGGCTGAATGATGAGGAGGGGCTAGGTTTTATCCAAGCAGGGCAATTGGAAGGGAATCTGAGAGGATCTAGAAAAGTCTGCTTGAATGAGATTCCTTTGTGCTTTGTGGGCACCAAGCCCAGCCTACAAAGGCTGGTGCAGAGCTAAGTGATAGTGGGTAAAGTGATGGCACACCCAGCTCAGCTGTCAGCCTTGGGCTGCTGCTGTGTGATAGTGACAGGAGTTGGGTCTGGTCAGCTCTTGGTAGCTGCCCTTGAGCAAGTGAGCCTTGTGCCTGCCAGGGGTGTCAGTGGGTCGGTGAGGGTTTGTGGGCCTGTGCTTGGTGTCAGACAATGTTTTGGTTGCTTCCCTCTGCAGAATGTGAACGTTGTGGAACAAGAAAAGATTGACAAGCTGATGCTGGAAATGGATGGGACAGAGAACAAATGTGAGTGGGCTTTGTGTTGCACTGAGGGGTGAGAAGGTAAAGATGGGTCAATAGAATTCTATTTACCAGAATCAACAGCCAGTGTATGGCCACGTGCTGTGCACTGCCATAATTGAAACCATGGGCTGGTATTGCTGAGTCTCTTTTTATAAAGACACTTCTCTAATCAATTTCTCCCTATTTCAGCCAAATTTGGTGCTAATGCCATCCTGGGTGTGTCTCTGGCTGTGTGCAAAGCTGGTGCTGCTGAGAAGGGTGTTCCCCTGTACCGTCACATTGCTGACCTTGCTGGAAATCCAGAAGTCATCCTCCCAGTTCCTGTAAGTCCCTGGGTGGGGCAGGCCTTGCTTTGACTTTAGCCTGGTGCTCCTGGATCAAGTCTGGAGAACAAGGAGTGTGAATGTAAGGGCTGTTACCATGTTCCATCCTGGCTTTTCCTGCTTCCTCCAAGGCTTTCAATGTGATCAACGGGGGCTCCCACGCTGGCAACAAGCTGGCCATGCAGGAGTTCATGATCCTGCCCGTGGGGGCAGAGAGCTTCAAGGAGGCCATGCGTGTCGGGGCAGAGGTCTACCACAACCTCAAGAATGTCATCAAGGAGAAGTATGGCAAGGATGCCACCAACGTGGGGGATGAGGGTGGCTTTGCCCCCAACATCCTGGAAAACAAAGAAGGTGAGAATGAGCCAAGTGTGGGAGGAGATGTAACTAACTGATAGCTGGAGAATGAACTGATAGCCTGCCCAATATAATGACAAGCAGGATCAATAGGATCAAAGGTGCAGAACTTCCTGCTTTGTCTTTACTCTGTTTCTTATCCTGGCAGACATCCTAAGATGCTCTACTGATGTGGTCAGGTATTGCCTTGGATATCAATTTATGCAGTTGGACAGGATGGTTTTTACTTCAGTGCCTCATTACTCATTTCTGTAGCAGCTTAAGGGAGCCTTGTGCCCTTCCAGTTGAAAAGTGGTGTGGGAACTTCTGTGCACTGCAGGTGTTCCAGAAGTCAACAGTCAGATCAGTAGAGTTGTTTTTCTGCAGACAAAGAGGGAAAACAGTTTGTGCTCTGCCTGGTTGTATGTGGGAGGGCATGAAGCCTTGCCTGGGAAGCTGAGGCGGTTGCTGCTTCCATGGCCAAACAGTTCTGTTCAGGAACCTGTGGGAGAGGCAGTTTGTCTGTGGGAAGCAAAATACCTGTTCCTACAAACACTGTACCCCAGAGGAGCTTTCTCTGCCTCTCCAGAAATGGAGCTGCTCACAAGGCAGTAGGACATGAGCTCAGTTCAGTTGCTTTTTACTTTACAGCTGGTTATGTTGTTGTGGAGGGGAATGGTGACCTGCACTGCCTTTTTTGAAGATACTGAGCACCAGCATTGTGCCATTTCTGAGTCCCAGTGTCACATGCAGCTTTGCTGGGTCTGTACCCTTGCAGACATCAGTGAAGATGACCTTGAATGACAATTACATTCCAAGGAATTTTTGTTGCTGGCAGCAGCTGCTTTTGCAGTTTGTGCTACATTAGCATCTTACAAAACACAACCAAACCCACACAAAAAGAACCCAAACAAAAAACCAACCCAACAACAAAGAAAACACTTGATCTAACCTTCCTGCTGCAAACAGAGCCCAGCTGATCCCAGCTGCTCCTCCAACTCAGGGTGGTTGGGATTCTGCCAAACAGTACCGCAGTGGGCAGTGTCCAGAGAGTTGTGCTGAGTGGTTCTGTCCCCTCTTGGGCAGGTAAATGTGCATGTGGACAGCAGGTAGATGCCAAGAGGGGTCTCCTGTGCAGAGGCAGGCTCTGTCTCCCTGCTGTCAGGGTTTGGATGCTCACCACTTCCATGGTCAACACCTGTTCTGGAGCTAAAAGGGATTAGAGTGCAGGCACTGCTTCCTGCCCACATGCATAAAGTTGAAAGAGGATGTGGTATCATCTAGTATTAAGCTTTCTGGGCTGACATGTAGTCCTGCCTGAAGAGATTAGGAATCCCATAATGGTGTCTCAAGGGTATTACAAGCTAAAAGCAGTATTAAAGTAATATCTTGTTCCAGGCAGTTCAGAAATGGGAGAATAAGAACCTTTTCCTTTGGGCTTTCTGAAGGGGTGAGGGAGATTGTTTGGCAAGTGAGTGTGCTGCTGTTGGGCAGTGAGGAGCTCTGGGGGTGGGGTGCCTGCAGGCACTGAGGAGCTGCTGTGTGTGTTGCAGCTCTGGAGCTGCTGAAGACGGCCATCGCCAAGGCTGGCTACACTGACAAGGTGGTCATTGGCATGGACGTGGCTGCCTCCGAGTTCTACCGCGACGGCAAGTACGACCTGGACTTCAAATCCCCTGATGATCCCAGCAGATACATCTCTCCTGACCAGCTGGCTGACCTGTACAAGGGCTTTGTCAAGAACTACCCTGGTAAGAGAAGCACAGTGGTTGTGGTGGATCAGGGTTGATTGCTGGAGAAGGGAGTTGGTGTGCAGCCCCTCTTACAGGAGAGATTGAGAGCTCCTGCCTTACTCAGCCTCTCAGGGTCTCAGGAATGTTCTGGGAAGCGGGTAGCACTTGTCTGCAGCACTTTGGTGCCACTCATGCAAACCAGACCTTTGTGCTGGCATTGTCCTAAAGCTGCTGTGTCCCTCTGCAGTGGTGTCCATTGAAGACCCCTTTGACCAGGATGACTGGGGTGCCTGGAAGAAGTTCACTGGCAGTGTCAACATCCAGGTGGTTGGTGATGATCTGACTGTGACCAACCCAAAGAGAATTGCCAAGGCTGTGGAGGAGAAGGCCTGCAACTGTCTCCTCCTCAAGGTCAACCAGATTGGCTCTGTGACAGAGTCCCTGCAGGCGTAAGTTCTGCCCTCTGGGCTGGGCCAGGGTGGGGCTGGTTTTAACTGGGGGAGATGGATGTACAGAGCAGAGTTCTTGCTGCCCCTTGGCAGTGTCACTGCAGCAAAGGCTGCTTGGCACGGGGCATGCTGTGAGCTGCTTCTCTTGATCTCTTGCAGCTGCAAGCTGGCCCAGTCCAATGGCTGGGGTGTGATGGTGAGCCACCGCTCTGGAGAGACAGAAGACACCTTCATTGCTGACCTGGTAGTGGGTCTCTGCACTGGCCAGGTTGGTACCTGCAGCTGCTGCAGTCTGTTTGCTTGATGGGATAATTTGGGGGTGAAGCCAAAGCCATGGTGCACTGCACTGCCTCCAGGGGTGCAGATTTGCTGTGTCTGTTTGCAGGGAGCTGATTTGTTAATGGAGTGTGACAAGGGAACACCTTATCTTTTCAAACTCACCTTTAACCAGCAATGTCAAAGGTCTTGGCTCCAGTGGCTGTACTGGGGTTTCCTGGTCCTGCAGCTGATGGCAAATGCACAACCTCTACTGCTCCCAAGACCTGTTGTGTAGATACTGAGCTTGATGCCCAAGCAGAGTTTGTGATGATGCTCATTACTCTGAGCAAGTTTTGTGTTGGCACTTGGAGTTCTTCAGTAACTTTGATTTCCCTCAGATCAAAACCGGTGCCCCGTGCCGATCCGAGCGTCTGGCCAAGTACAACCAGCTGCTGAGGTGAGCCTGGGGCTGGGAAAGGGATCCATTCTCCTTGGGCTTTGCCCCTCAGAAACACCTGCAGCACATGGCAGAGGTGCTCGTGGCTGTGGGCTGAGGAGGAGCTGGGTGGGTGAGGTCCAGAACAGATCACACCAAGCATCCTGTGATGCTGGACTCAGACCTTGTCCTCTGTGCACGAGGCAGTTCTCTTGGCAAGCATCTCAGACATTTGGGTTGAGTTGTGTCAGATGTGTGGCACTGCCCCACTGTGCAGGGGCTTGGTGGGAGCTGCCTTGTGCCTGTAGGACCTCCGGGACCAGGTGGGCCAGGTGTTTCAGTGCCACATGGATCAGGTGTTTCAGGACCAGGTGGGCCAGGTGTTCAGTGTGAGGCTAGTGCAGGGATTCTCTGCTGGCTGCTGACACCCAGTGCTCTCTGTCCTTCATCAGAATTGAGGAGGAGCTCGGCAGCAAGGCTCGCTTTGCTGGGAGGAACTTCAGGAACCCTCGTGTCAACTAAGTGTGGAAGAGTCTCCCCTGTTCTGGTTCAGCACTAGATATTGACTTAGATCACAATTACCTGTACTAGAAAGATAAGGGCAGCTGAAGGAGAAGACCAGTCTGCAGGTCCTCTTATCCTCTAGATGATCCCTTCACCCAGTGTTTTCACCAACTCTGGTCTGTTAATTGTAATGCTCTGCTGCTTCTGTAGAACAGTCCCTGGGGGTGTTCTGTGTATTTAACACCCTCAGGGGTCATGACATTGTGATTCTGGGCATAAACACTTTAGTTCCCTTCTCTGTCTCATCTTCAACGTTTGGAGCCGTGTGATTTGCAGTGCAGCAAGAGGTACCTGCAGACAGAGACAGTAGTGTTTTTACATGTGATAAATAAAAGCATCAAACAACTCAACCATGTGTGTGGCTTGGGAGTATTTGGAGGAGTCTGGGGCGCAGGGGTTCCCACCTTTGCATCATGGACTCAGGGAATGGTTTATGCTGGAAGGGACCTTGAGGCTCATCTTGCCGTTTTTCCCAGAGTTTGGCAAGAGTTTTTGGGGTGTCACTGTGCCCACAGTGGTTCTGTTACTGTGTGGGCGCTGTTGCAGGGAGCAGAGTTGTGGCCTCAGTCCATTCCCAGACAGGAAAAAACAAATTATTACACAACTGAGCGAGAGGATGTCTAAGCCAGTTCTTGCTGCTGCTTTTCCGTAGTGGCAGATTAGTAAGAAAATCATTAATTTCCGATTCTGTTAATGACTCGTGCGGTGCCCCGGTCCTGGGCCCGGGCTGTGCTCAGCACTGCCCCCCGGTGGGCGCGCCGGGCCTTGCACCGCACTCGCACAAACCTAAAAAATTCTGTTTATTTACCCTTTGAAATCCTCACCGTGGGGACGGGACAGCCAGCTGTGCTGCAGGGCCCGTCTCACCAGCTACCTTAAAGAATCTTCTCCGTTCTGGTGTGGGAATAACAGGGAAACAACCTTCCCTGGGCACTTGGCCACTGTGTGTCCTTAGGAGGTTTATCTCCTTTGTCAGGCTGCTCTTAAGAAGAGCTTTGCTATAAATACCAAATTTACCAGCCCCAGCTCAGCACTGGGCCAGGGCCTCCTCTCCCACATTTGTCCCTTCCCCAGGCCTTGCTCTGAGCTGGTTGCACTCTGTGGCAGATTTGAAGCCCACTGCACTTTTCACACTTAGCTGATCTCTGAATTAGACCTGTTAAATGAATAAACCAGCTAATTACACACAAATCCTATCAAGGGATTTTTCTTCTCTCAAACAGGCAGCTTCTAATATCTGCAGAATGGTTTAGGAAGCTTTTTAGCAGAGCTGTGTTCAGGAGCACGAGTAGGGCTGTTCCTCACCTGGCACTTCAGGAAGTGAAGCCAAATGCTCAACCCCCTTACCTGGGCCTCTGTTTCCACCTGGTGATTTAATAAGCATCAGAAAGCAAAAGGAGCTGGAAAATCAGGTCACTGGTTGCCATAAATCGCCCAAAGCCCGAAGGGCAGCGAGGCTGTGATGAAATGAGTGACATGAGCAGGGCCTGGCACCTGGGCTGCTGTGCTTGTGTGCAGCCACATCATTGTGGGGAAAAGCCAGGCTGGAATCCTGCTCTGTTCAGAGGAAGAGCTCAGTCCCAGCTCTGACAAAAGCCCCTTCCACTAACACTGCAAATGGAGCCGGGCATGAATTCATTATCGTTCACACCTTGTCAGAGCAAGGTGGAGAGAACAGTTACAGGTCAATTACCAGGTGTGTGGTGCCTTAAAATAACCAGGAAATGGCAGGGTTGGAACATTGCTTGGGCTGTACAGCCCAGAGCTGGAGTCGGCTGCCATTGAACCTGTGTTCCTCCTGCACGGTGAATCAATCCTGCCGTGTCAGATGCTGTGCTCACCTGTCCCATCAAACCCCTCACAGAAAGCTTTCAAGTTCAATCTCAGAGAGTATTTGGGCCAGATCAGCAAGGTGCTTCCAGCTGCAGCGGATTCAGGCTCTCCCTAATGAGGCTGCAGCGTTGAAAGGAGTCCCTTGCAAAGGAAGAAAAGAGCCCTGAGTGGGGAAGTGCAGGAACGTGGGGCTGGGGTTTGCAGATAAGGATTTTAAGCGTGTTAGAGAAAAGTGAATGATTGGTAACGCTGTGTGTGTTTGGAGTGAGGGGAATAAGTGAATAGGGAACAAGATTTGATTGCTGAAAATCAAGACCTAAACCTGCAGTGCTGGAGAGGGGGGGAGCTGTGTCTGCTCCTTAATCAGGGCTCAGCTCCTGCTGCACAGCTCCTCACCTTTCCCTGCTGTCCCCATGGAGTTGGACTCGAAAGGCTGTGCTTTATAACAGAGAGCAAATGTGGCACAGCCAGTGGCTTTATTACTGCAATAATTTGCAGGGATGGCACTCCTTGGAGCAGAGGAGGCATCAGCTTAGCAAACACGAGCTGGGAGGCTGCTCTGAGAATAGCAGCCAGGCTTAAAAGCAGAGCTGTGGTGACTGATGGGCAGAGGGGAGAGGCAGGAGGTGCTTTGGGAGCTGTTCAGGAACAGGATTTATAATGGAGTGATGCAAAGGAGTGCAGTGGGAAAGCTCCCCCATTACCCCTGGCTGTTTCCAGGTGTGTAGGGCTGCCTTTTCTGCCTTGTAGCCCAGCCTGCTCTTAGCAGTGACTTCCTCATGTTGGTTTCGAGGTCTGTTCCAGGCCCTGTCCCAATGAGTTTGCTCTGGACAGGAAGGAATGTTGCCATCCCTCAGTGATCTTGAGAAACCAGATCTGTCAGCATTTGGCTTTCCTGCCAGACATGAGCCCCTGGTGCGAGTCAGGACATCACTCCTGACCTTCCCTCAGCAGCTGAGGCTGAGGCTGAGCTCTGCCAGGACACCCAGGGTGGCTTTGCCACTGGGACAGGGCTCAGAGCCAGCCCTGCCTGCCCCCAGCAGCTCTGGGGCTGTGGCAGCACTGAGAGCTGTGCCAGGCACCACCTTGGGCCTTGCACTCCCTTGGAAAGCTTTGCTTGCTGTTCATTTGTGTTGCAGGGTGAAATGATTTCCCTGCAGACAGGAGCTGTGGGTGGGTGTGAGAACAGGAGCCCAGCTCCTCTGAGCACGTGGGATGGGGCCTCTCCCTGCAGCTGCTCCTGGGTCACCAGGCTGGAGCTGGAGCTGAAGCTGGAGCTGGAGCTGGAGCTGGAGCTGTCCCACCCTGGGGAGCCCAGGTCTGGCCCCTTCTGCAGGGAAAAAGACCCAGAGGGAAGCAGGTGCCATCAGATCTGGTGCACTTTGCATGCACTTTGTGCTCCATGGATAGGCACCCTCAGAGCCTGGAAGTGCAGGGTGTGGAGAAGGGGAACAAGGAGAAGAAATAAAGCCAAACCAGCTGCAGACCTCAGTTCTGCTAGGAAGGCCTGGAGGTGAAAAAAGAAGGAGGAAAAAAACCAAGGAAGAGAACTGAGGAATGGAGGAAGAAAAGGGGTTGGATAAAGAACTCAGATGATAAAAATGACAGATACAAAATAAACTATGAGGAAGAAAATAATCACAATGCCCAGATGACTTCCTTGTGCCACATGAGTGTGTGGTGAAATCTCAGGCCTGAAGCACGAGGCACAGGCACAGCTCTGTCTGGAACCACACACGTTTAATCATCCAGGTGCCAGTCACAGGTTTCAGTTACAGGAGAGAGGAGGAATGGGGGCTAATTCTGCAAAAGAAACCCCTTGGACAAAGGCCAGGCAAGCTGACACCGTGCTGACAGCAGTGTCTGCAGGAGCATCCCGGGGCCAGCCCGGCTCTGCAGCCCCAGGCCAGCCCCGGGTCAGTGTCCCCCTGCTGATGGGGCTGGCAGCAGCCACGGGGCACCGGGGGTGCCTGTGACGGGCACAGGGTGTAGGGTTCCCTTGGAAAGGAGCCAGGAAAGCACCTGGGCTGCAGCAGCCCCGGAGCAGGGCACGTGCTCCCAAGGGGATGCAAAGGGCAGATGTCTCCAGCTCTGAGCCTGCCCTCAGCCCCCAAGCAGGAGAGGTGGGTGGCTCTGGCGAGGCAGGCAGGGCTCCGTGGTGCTGAACAAGGCCTGCCCTGCTCTTGCCCAGCTGCTCGGGGTGAGGGGTGTTAGGAACAAGGCTCTCCAGTGGAGAGAGGCCCACGGGGGAGCCCAGCTGGGAGCCCTGCTCAGCCCTGGAGGTCTGGGCTCTGCTGTCTCATTTCCCTGCTGCTCCCTTGTCTCACCTGTCCCCAGGCATGGGTGACACTTCCCAGGGCGGTGGGGAGGATTCCTCAGTCGGTTTTGTACAGTGCTTTGAAGATGACAAGTGCTGAGGGGAAAAAAGAGATGGTGCTTGAAATGGAAATGTTCCCATTGCTGCGGCTCTGTTTTCTCTCCCTTCAGAAAAGTCCATTCAGAGGTGCCATCAAAGGCAGCAGTGCTGCAGCAACAGGGAAAAAGCAGCTTCGAGGGGGAGGTGGGAGCCAGGCACCTCCTCCTGGAGGAGCAATTTGCAGTGGGAAGGACAAAAATGCAAATCTGAAATCAGTTAATCATTTATAACAGCTCAAAGCCGAGCTGGTCACTTAGGACAAGAAGCCTGTGGATGCATTTACTGCTCCCTGCACTGGAGGAGCAGTGGTGCATTTACAGGGCCATGCAGATTGTGCCCAGCTGAGGAGTGCCAGGTTAGCAGGAGAGGGCGGCTCAGCAGTGTCACAGCAAACCTTTGGACACCGAGAGAGCAGCACGCCAGCCCTGGCAAACAGCCCCTGTTTTGGGCTCCTCTTGCCTCCCCTGGATGTCAGATCCAGCTGTTTGACATCTGCTTCTATTGTGAGGGCTCAGTCGATAATTGATTATGAGCAATCAATTGCTATGAACTGTAAGGAATGTAGAAATGAGCCAGCTCTGTGCTGTGCTCGTGGCTGACACTGAACTCCCTTTAGCAGAGCCCAGGAGTTTAGAAGTATTGAAAATACCCCCTCTTTGGGCTGTGTGAGATCCCACTGGATCTGCACAAGGCACCTTGTCCTTGTCCCTGTGCATGGCCTGATGGAAAACTGCTTTGCTGCTGGAAAGGAGATGGAAAAGCCTCGAGATTTGGGGTGTGTGGCCATGGAGCTGGATGTGAAGGTGGTTGTGTGAGTGAATGTGCATGAGCTCAGTGTCCAGTGGCTGCTCAGACACAAGTCTGGGAGGCTTGAAGGTGAAAAGGTACCAAAAAACACAACAAAAACTCACCCCAAATCCTCCTGTGCTTGGATCCCTTTTCCATCTCCCTGCTTCAAAGGGCTGCTGCCAGTTTGTGATGTTGGTACAATCCAGCAGCTGGTTGGGGCTGAAAGCAAGTTAGTTCCCTTTAATTTGTTTAGCAGGTTTTATCTGGTATGTAAATCCCAGAATGGGTTCCTGTGCCTGTGCCTAGGTGTAAGCAAGATGCAGAGCTGATCATCAAGGGGTGATGCAATTAATCCCATTCCTGAGGAAAGACTCATTAGTCATTTGCAGCTTCAGCACTGGTGCCTTTCAAGGTGCACAAATCTCTCGTTAGACACGTTTCATGTTCTGCAGATGCCATTTTGTCCCCTCTCCACATGCACTGGAACATGCCCAAGTTTACAGAAATGAGAGGAGCGATTGTTAGGGCTGAAATTTTTTTGTTCCCTTTCAATGGGATTTTTTTCCCTTTGCACGGCGCACATCCTGGGCTTTGATAAATGAGTCTCACCAGACACTGTGGTAAGCCAACCTCTGCTAATATTCATTATGCAGAACCCACTAGGAAATGGTCTGAGTCAGGGAAATTGAAAACCTTTAAAAGATAAAAAGGTTTTAAATTTTTTTTTTTGTAATTTAATGAGGAAACTAATTTATAACATTTTACATTTCCGGGATTTAAAATATTCAAAATATTAAACCCAGAAATTTTGTGGTTGTATGTGCTGTGTGTTAGAAACCTGAGAATGGTCACACAGGAAATAGAGCTTTTCCCCCCAAATTCCTGATCTGTTTGGGAGGTGTGCAGGGACATGGTTTGGTGGTGCACTGGGTGGGGTTGATGGTTGGACTGGGTGAGGTCAGAGGGCTTTTCCACCTCAATGGTTCTGTGACCCACGCTTCAAAACTTGCTGGCAAAACAGGAGGACTGAGCCAATACAGAGACAAGAGACTTTTGGGTGGCAGGAAATGCATTGGAAGGTGGCTGAGGATGTTCAGGGACCTGCAGGGAGCCTCTGAGGTGGGGCTGGCTGGAACGGGCCCCACGGGCTCCCTGATCTCCTTCCCATCCCCTGGCAATGCCCAGGAGCTTCTCCCTGTTCCAGAGGGACACCAGGAGTGGCTGTGCCACGGTCACCTGCCAGCTCAGCCCGTCCTGCTGGGAACTTGTTCCTCCAGCCTCGGAGAAGTTGCATCAGCCCAGGGAAGAGCATTGGGCTTTTCCACAGGCTCTGCTCAGCCCCTGGCACTTGCTGCTCCCTCCAATGGGTGTGAATATGCCCAGACTGATTTAAATCTCATTTCCATGACTTCTGCTCTCATTGCAACCCATACAGCCACTTCTAGACAGAGATCTCTGTGTCCAGGAGGAGTTCACACATAGCCAGAGCAGTGGCCTCCAAGCGGGATGAGCCTTCCAAAAATTCCCTGGTAATATCTGTGGAAATGAGATTTTAAATTCCTGAGATTTCTACAGTAAACAAAACAAAGCAGAAAACCCCCCAAAGCAAACAGTTTTCAGCTAAAGGGCTGGTATTCAGCTATGACAAAGGGAAAGAGAGAATATAATCCTTTTTTGTGAGTGGAGTTAGGTCATCTGTAAAAGCCTCTCAGAATATTATCTCCCGAGCTAATCGCTGTATTGACATTTGCCTGTTTCATTAGAGCTGAGTTTTTACTGCATTGCTGAGGTTACAACCTGACTCATCTGTCATGGTCAAGGACTGGTTTGTAATTTCATGACTGGAGAATTAAAAACCAAAAAAGCCCTCCATTATTTTAACTAGTTGGGCTGAAATGGTGTTCACAAAATTCTCAGTATTGGTGTGTTTTGACTTCATAGTTCCTAGTTAGATTTTTTCCTTGTAGATTTTTGTTTCAATCAGTTGGAAAAATGTCAGTTATTAAAAAAAGCCACGTTAAACTGTAAAAAGTTAAATACACCACATACACTGCCATATGGATGTCAAATAAAAGAGGTGCAAGGGTTGGCAAAGGGAGAAAGAACCACCCGGAGGACTTTTGCCACGTTTGGTTTTGTTTCCTGGAAATGAAGGAGATGGAACGGTAACAGGTGAAACGTGGTGTGATTTTTCCGTGGCGACAACAACAACAACAACACCACCACCACCACCACAATAACAGTAATAATTTGAGCCTCCTGCTGTTCCCTTGCCTCGGTGGATCTGGGGGTGCCCAAAAGAGCTGAACCCTGTGACTGAGGGCCCCAAAGGCCAAAGCCCTGGGAGGGTGTGGGAGATGGGAACCAGGCAGGGGCAGGGGCAGGACGGGGAGCCCGGAGCGCTCCAGAGCAGAGCACTCAGCAGAAACTCTGCTGCTCAGATCCTCACAAACATCCAGGGGTGAGGAGCAGGAATGTGAGGATTAACATTCTGTGTGGGTACCCCGCGTGGCACGCTGGAATTTCGGTGTCTCTGTGGATTTGGCCAATTAGGCTTTCTCTGTGTCAGCAGTTCCCACCTCCCGGGAGCGCTGGGAGACAGAGGCACAAAACACCCAGAGATTCACACTCTGCCCTGCCAGAGCCTGCCAGGCTCTCACAGGGACAAGCTGCATGAACATCAGATATTTCACACACAGAACACAGAACGTGCCCACTCGTCCCACCAGCGACCTCTCTGCACTTGGGTGTGAACCACGGAATTCTGCAGTGACCACACAGAGGAACAAAGGCCTCCTCAGCAGCATCTGGGGCTTCCTTGATCTTCCTTGTGTTAGCTAAACCCCGTGGCTTTAGCTGGGAGAAGATTATGGGACAAGCTCTGTGGCTTTGTTTATTATTGTCCACAGGGAGAGCTGCATCTTTGCCAGAAAAAAAAAGACAACCCAAAAAAAGCAGTGGCTTCAAGTGCTATTCCTGCAGCAATCCCCTGGCTATGAACCAAACTCATAATTGGATCACTTGGTGGTGGTGTGAGGATGTGGCTTTGCCTGCCAGGACCGGCTGGGAATAATTTTGGGGGGTACAGATGTTTATTACACAACAGAATCCCAGAATCCCAGACTGGCTTGGGTTGGAAAGGACCTCAAAGCCCAGCCAGTGCCATGGCAGGGACACCTTCCACTGTCCCAGGTTGGCCTTGGGCACTGCCAGGGATCCAGGGCCAGCCACAGCTGCCCTGGGCACCCTGTGCCAGGCCTGCCCACACTCCCAGGGAACAATTCCTGCCCAAAATCCCATCTAACCCTGCCCTCTGTCCCTCCAGCCCCTGGAAATCCTCTCTCATCTTCCCTGCAACTCCTTCAGGTCCTGGAAGGCCACAATGAGGTCACCCCAGAGCTTCTCTTTTCCAGGGTGAACAATCCCAATTCTCTCAGCCTGTCCTTGTGCCCCATCCCTCTAATCAAGGTGGTGGCCTCTGCACTGGGATACACACATTATACATATATTTGTGAGGCTATTCCCCCCCCAAGAGAGC
Source organism: Hypocryptadius cinnamomeus (assembly GCA_013400635.1). Classification (NCBI taxonomy): domain Eukaryota; kingdom Metazoa; phylum Chordata; class Aves; order Passeriformes; family Zosteropidae; genus Hypocryptadius; species Hypocryptadius cinnamomeus. The sequence continues at coordinate 37,770 of VYZP01036023.1, forward strand.
TTGGGCTTGCTTAACAACAAAATCTGGCATCAAAATGTTGTGAGTAAACATTTCTAATCCTTGTGTGGCCACTCCCTCAGCAGGGCAGAGGAGAGGAAAGGGGAAGAGAAAGGGGGAGAGGCTGCTGTGGAGCATTTCCCCATCACAGAGAGAGCGACTGGGAAAAGCTGAAGGCAAACCTGCCACCGTGGCAATTCATGGAGATTTTAATGCAGACATCCAGAGGCCAAGGAACATGAAATTGTAATTAGCGCAGAAAAGAGGAGAGATGGAATCGGGCTCTACCAAGGACGGCCTAAGTGCAGCTCCGAGATGGCTGTGCCAGCCACTGAACTGATGTGCGTTTCCAGACCCTTATCTAAATGAGTTATTAGAACACAATCCGCTCTGTGTCTCACCCTCCGGTGGTAATGCCCCCGAAGTTATGCTGGGGATAAATTTGTCCTGTGTGTTCAGGGCAGAGAACTGAATTCCTCTGATGTGCCGAGCTCAGATCTCCTTGTGTGTTCCCTTCTCTTCAGTGAGAACAGTTCCCACTTCCCCGTGCTGAAGGCAATAACAGCCTCAAACTTATCTCTGCAGCACCACTGGAATCGACCATGGAGACAGTTTACAGAGACAGCAAACAGTTGGGGTTACACGGGTGTAATTGAGGGCAAAATCTGCCCTGACATATCCGAGTGCCTTTTCAGAAGGAAGATATAATTCCACATGAAAATGCTCAGATGCCCGGGAAGAATGTGTGACTTTCTTTACAGCCATGTGATTTATTCTGCTGGCCTGTGGAGGAGAGGTGAGGTTAATGTTAAATAACAAGTTTGCTCTATTTTCAGCTCTGGTACCTTCATGTTATCTTGTCTAAATATGTGATAGCTTGGAGACGAAGAAGCTTAAAAAATCTCCTAAGTGACCAAGTGTTTTATTAATTGCTACTCGGTAATTTGGAATTCTGCTGTTGTGTCAACTTCCTCGCTGCACAGAGCAGCAAGAAGCAGCATCAGCTGTTTATCCAGCAAAGCACTTATGCATAATCTGAACATTCAGTGCAGGGCCAGCAACAGCAGCTTAATGGGACTGATCCAGAGTGTGAACCTTAGAGGGCTGATGGGCTGGAGCTTCTGACAGAGCCATAAAATTCTGTACCTCGCCTCCCATTGAAGACACTTCACACACATTTACTCCTAAGGCTGATGACTGTTCACTAATTCATGAGAACGAGCCAGCTCGGGGCAAACAGCACGTCGGACATGTCCAGGACAGAGGGACATGAGCACAGCACGGCTGCTCAGCCCGGGGCACCGGGGTCACCCTCACGGGCTGGCCATCCCTCAGTGTCCTGGGGCACCGGGGTCACCCTCACGGGCTGGCCATCCCTCAGAGTGCCCTGGGGCACCAGGGTCACCCTCAGCAAGCTGGCTGTCCCTCAGAGTGTCCTGGGCCAGCCTGGAGCAGCCTTGGGCACCCTCACCGGGGTCACCCTCACTGGGCTGGCCATCCCTCAGAGTGTCCCAGGCTGGCCTCGGGCACCAGGGTCACCCTCATCGGGGTCACCCTCAGCAGGCTGGCCATCTCAGAGTGTCCCGGGATAGGGGAAGCTGTGGGATGGGATGGGCTGTAAGGTCCCTCCAAGCCAAACCATGCAGCGGCTCTGTCGATTTCCACCTCCAGCCACACCAGGGACGGCTCAGGTCGGACCTCTGGAAGGTTTGTGCTGCCAGGCCGGACCTTTGGACATTCAGAATCTCCTCACGTTAAGGGTGGTCAGACACTGGCAGGGGCTGCCCAGGGGGGTTTGGAGCCCCCATGGCCGGAGGTGTCCAGGGAACCACTGGAGGTGGCACTCAGCGCTCGGGGCTGGGGACAGGGTGGGCACGGGCCGTAAGCTGGACTCGATGGTCCCGCAGGTCCTTTCTAACCTCACCGATGTCGCGATTCCACAGCCGATACCTGGGCTGGGAGCGGCGGGGGACAAAGGCACCTCAAAACAACCCCCGTGGCGCTCGGGACCGCAGAACCAGAGGAAGAAGGGGAAGGAAGAAGGGGAAGGAAGAAGGGGAAGGAAGAAGGGGCCAAGCCGCCCCTCCCTCTCTCCCTCACAGCCGCCTTTGTGCCCGGCGCCGCCCCCGCCTCCCCTCGCGTTTAAATCCCCTCCATCCCGCGCCGCCATTGGCCGGCGGGTCACGCGGCGCGGCGCGGCGGCCAATGGCGCGCGGCGATACTGGCGGGGCGCGCGGCCGGCGGCGTTGCTGGGTGCCCGCGGTGCGTGCGTGCGCGAGGGCAGG
>VYZP01036023.1:40695-69880 GCA_013400635.1 Hypocryptadius cinnamomeus
GGATGCTCCCGCGGCGGAGTTGTGCCTGCCGGGGCTGGGCTGCGTGTGTGCGGGGGTGATCTGTTTGGTTTGTCCGCGGCTCTTGGTTTATTTCTTTATTTTGCTGCTCGTCTGTCGTGTCTGCCTGATGCTCCGTAGGAATAATGTGCTCGGGGAAAGGCTTAACTTGTTAACCATCCAAATAAAGGGGGTGTATGACTTACGTATGATTTAAATGCACGCACACGGGTGAACGACTTAGCTGCTTAAAAGGCACACTTGCCTTCATGTCTGTAGGTATGGAATCCTGAAATGAAGATTTTATGCAAATTGATTTAATCATAACATTTTCGGTAGCATAAGAAGGGGTGGGGTTTTCTCTTTCTTTTTTTTTTTTTTCCCCTCTTTCGTTTGTTTTGTTTTGTTCTCATTTCTCTTTCTAAAGCGTGAAAAGAAGATGCCCAGAATGAGGAAAGTAGTAGGAGGTAGACAACATTGGAGGTTTCATTGCTGAAACTGACTGCTCAAGAAATTGCTGGGAAGAAAACAATATGATTCATTGTTGAGGTGTCTCTGCCCTTAGATTTATTTTTACAGGCTGCTTGCAGTTATTTTGGTTTGCTGAGTTCTTATGCTGAGTTTTTTCCTCGAAGCAGCAGCGTTCTTGGAGATGAGGAGCTCAGAGGGTTTTTATGCAGTCAGCAGGCTGCTGTCTGATGGCTGTTTACTCCTGCCTTACATTGGCCAATTATTGAAATCAAAGGTGTTATTTCGCTTGTGCACCCGCGCAGCTGAATTGAGGAGCCTCACGCGCTAGTTCACCCTGTTAGAATTCAGTAAAAATGCGTTCTCAGAACAGATCTGAAGTGACAATTCAGGTAGGGGTTTAACCACATAAAAATGAAAAGAAGTAGTTCTTGGTCGTGAAAGGCACATGTCAAATTTTTGAATAATATGCAATGTACAACATATTTTTGTTGTTCTGGTATTGCCAGGCAAACATTGTGGGGTTTTCTTTCTTTTTTTTTTTTTTTTTTTTNGCCATTGGCCGGCGGGTCACGCGGCGCGGCGCGGCGGCCAATGGCGCGCGGCGATACTGGCGGGGCGCGCGGCCGGCGGCGTTGCTGGGTGCCCGCNCCCTTTTGATACCCAGCTCCCTTAGAACTGAGAGATCCATGGTGGTAAAGAGGCGTGGAACCGTTTCTATGATAATAAAAGCACTTCTGGTCAAGACGTCTCCTCCTGGTTTTCCTGCTCCCGTTGGCCCCAGGGATGCTGGAGGGGGTTGCTGTCGGTGCCTGGCGTGGCCCAGGGCCGATTTTGGGTGTTCGCGGCCGCCGAGGGAGGGAAGAGCAGGAGGTGGCTGCACACAATGCCCGGGCTGCGAGCTCATTGTTCTTGTGCGCCCGCCGCCGCCGGGACTCCGCTGCCTCGCACTCGGCTTTTTCCGCGGAGCGGGGGCACGCAGAGCCCCAGCAGCGGTTCCACCCCTTCCCTGCTTCCCCAGGACGGCCTTTTGTGCCTGGGAGGAGGAAAAGGGGGAATCGGAGCCCGCGTGTGCGCTGTGCTGCGCGGGGCGGATGGAGCGGGAGCACGCGAGGTGAGGCTGGGAAGTGCAGTGCACTCCATTGAACTTTCCTTCCTTCCTTCCTTCCTTTCCTTCTTCCTTCCTTTCCTTCTTCCTTCCTTTCCTTCCCCCTTTCCTTCCCCCTTTCCTTCCCCCTTCCTCCTTCCCTTCCTCCTTCCCTTCCTTTCCTTTTCCCTTCCTTTTTCCTTCTTTCCTCCCTTCCCTGGACACCCAGCCTGGCATCGGGCACTGTTGCCCCTCGCACCCCCCTGCTGCCTGTGTGCTCGCTGTGTGTGCAGGGGAAACTGCTGCCAGGGGGAGGACACGTCACAGAAAAGCCTCGGGATGACAAAAGCAAGAGGAAGTGCAGAGGTTGACTTCGGTGTGTACACGGTTTCCCTTCCTGGTGGTTGTTTCAGGCTTTTGTTTTGCCAGCAGCATCTGTGAAAAGGCCCAGAGCAGCTGTGGAATTGTAGGGTGTCTGGAGCTGGGGTGCACCCCCAGGGTCACTGAGTGCACCCCTTCCTCCTCGCAGGGCTGCTGCTGGGGATGTAAGGGAGCAACTGCTGCACAAGGGCTTGAGATTTGGGGTGGTTAGGCTGGTGAGGTATGGTAAAATCTATGGTATGGCTGGCTGGTGAGGCTGAGGTGTGCAGAAGGGAGTGAAAAATAATGTGGTTGTTGAGCAGAAGTTGCCAGTGTGCTGGATCCTTTGGAAAACAGGAAACAGTGACTGTCATGGTTTAATCGTGAGGTCTCCGAGTTTTGGTTTTGTCTCTTTAGCTGACTTCAGTGTGTAATTGGGGTAAATGACTTCATTTTCCTCACCTGAATAAAATGTGGTAGTTGCCTCTGGGCTGAGGACACTTTTTGGGTATTTTCCTCCCACTCCCAGCTTTGGTGTGGCCAGAGACTGTGGCTATTGTCTGCATGAATGCTGTGCTGTGAGGTCAGAGAGGTGCAGGGAAGCACATGTGCTGCCTCTCTGTGCCTCTGGGGTTCCTGTGCCCTGTGAATTTGTGCTCTGCAGGGACTGGGATGGGTAACTCTGCCCCTGGACAAAGCTCCTGTGCAAAATAGGGAGCATTTCCTGGGCAGAAAAGGTGAGTGGGCCAGGAGAGACAGCCCTGCCCTCACCAGTCATTGCTGTGGCTTAGCAAGCAGTGATTTCTGTGCATCCAGAGGTTTGTTTTGCCTTGGTGGGGGTTGTTTGCATGCAGAGTCCTTCCTGTGGAGCTGTGGGTGCACATTCAGGGCTGCCACAGCAAAGTGAGTAAGGGACAACATTCATGGGTTTGAGGAGATGTGTGTGTGTGATTTTTGAAGCTGTGAACTTACAAAGCTGTGCCAGGGGAGGGTCAGGTTGGATTTCAGGGAAAGGTTCTTCCCCCAGAAGGTGCTGGGCGCTGCCCAGGGAATGGGCAGGGCCCTGAGGCTGCCAGAGCTCCAGGAGCTCTCAGGGATGCCCAGGGTGGGATTTTGGGGTGTCTGGGCAGGGCTGAGAGCTGGACTCTGATCCTCCCAGGTCCCTTCCAGCTCAGGAGATTCTGTGATCCTGTAATTGTTAACACCGGTTGCAGCTTAGGTGAGAAAAAGGGCATTTTGATGTTGTGGTTTAATAGCTGACTTTTTAAAATAACACTCAATCTGTAAATTTATTCTCACAGCTCCAAAAGCCGGGTAGTTGTTTCACCCATAAAGAACTTCTTTCACTTTTGGGAGAGGGAGGGGAGCCAGGTGTGCCAGGAGAATTGCGAGTGTGTTAGTGGAGGGGTAATGGCCCTGCCGTGTCCTCCCAGCAGGGCTGTTCACAGCCTGCATTGCCCGAGGGGGCTCTGACTTCATTCGGAGCTCTGGGAGGGACCCTGTGAGCCTCAGTGCCAGGTTACACTCTGCTCTTGGTGTGTGAACAGTGCCCGGATTGTGCTTAATTTCTAGTCGGAGAAATAATGACAATTGGAAAACAATTAGTTATTATGTGATCCTGAAATGAGATGAGGGAGCAAAGACATAAATTAAAAAGGGGTGGCTGGGGTTGGAGTTAACCATTAAAAAACCCAAACAAACTCAAAACAACCAGCTTTAAGTTTCTAATGAACTGGTATTTGGGGTTTTTTTTAAGTGGCATCCTGGCTAGACTAACTATTTTTAATGTTCAGCTATTTTTCACTCTGGTTTTACTGTATGTTGCAGTTGTCTCAGTTGCATGGAGTCTAAACAAATCATCCTGCTTCACTTAAAGGGATGCATGCTCTCTGATTTTAGCTCAGAGCTTAAATTTAAATCAATAGGTTTAAAATGCAGCATATTTTTAAGTGAAACCTACCTTTGAACCATAACAGAACAAACCCCCTATTGATTGGAAACCGTTTATTTAATGTGCTTCTTTTTAAAGCTGCCTGAAATGGAGTTTGCAGGTTCCTGGTGTGGAGTTGTTGGTTGGGCCAGGGCGATGGGGAGGTGTGTGAGGCTGGCACGGGCACCGGGGGAGGTGAGTGAGATCAGCTGCTCTTTGGGAATGGCTTTTCCAGCAAGCTGCTGGGACAAAACCCGTGCCCTCCTTGGAGTGATAGAGGTGTGGGGAGCAGCATCCACAAGGCAGCTTTGTGCTCTGGCTGTGGCTTTGCCAGCAGCGTTTTCCACAGGCTTTGCTAGTGTTGGTGGCTGTGCCCAAGTGCTCCTTTCAGAGAGGCTGATGGGGGAACAAAGGAGCAAACAAGATATGAATGCTGCACTGGCTCCTTCTGCCTTCGCAGCCCACGGGGGCAAGGGCTGCCTGGAAGGGACTGAAAAGCACAAGCAGATCGAAATATTGGCCTGGCTGTGCCTGCCTCAATAGGTGTTGTGTGCTTGGCTTCGGGTTTGTTTTTTAATGCAAATGTTTGTTAGTTCACTGAGCACCCAGAATTGTACACTGACCTAGAGAAAAGTGAAACTAGCGAGGGTACAAACATCGCTTTTCCCTCTGTGCCCAGCGGGGGGAATGCTCACCGTTTTGTGTTTTGTTTTTTTTTTTTCTTTGGAATTCTTAGAAACGTGTGTTGGGAATGCACTCTGTCAGAGGTGCTGGTGTTCCTCTGGGTTCCAGACAGAAAGGGTTCTATTTGTATTTGGTGTCTTAATTATGTTAGAAGTGCAGTTCTGAAAATGTGGATCACTTTAGGTATCGCATAAATTCCGTAGATGAAAAAGTAAGTTTTGATGATTGAGTTAGTGAAAAATGGGCTGTTCTCTGACCGTGTAGGTTGTCTTTTGTTCTTCCTACAGAACACAAATGAGAGGCCAGTTCACATTATAAGATTCAGGATAAGTGGAAGAAAATGAGTGCTCGTTAATTTTGAGGTCTTAGTTAATCTATGTATTTAATCTACTTGTCTGTAATAAAAAAAAAAGTTACCGTGGTATTATTAATCCCTGACTGAGAGTCAATTTTGGCCTGTTTCAGATATGTAACAGGATTTCTCTTTTATGATGATGGGTGTTCCGTGATCTCTTCTAGTACAGGCAGTGAGGGCTGGAGTGTAAATTTATTTTCCTGATCAGCAGAACTAATGAAGGTTCTGTTTTAGTATTTCTGCTGAGGAGACAGGAGCTGATAAGTCCTGAAGTTTGCTCCCTGCATCCCTGTTGCCAGTGAAATCCTCTTTTTTCCTCTGGGCTTCCTAACAGTTGAGTGGGCAATAACATGGCTGTGCCTACGGGCTCCTGGCTGCCAAGCAAAACCCCAAATGCTGCTTTCTGTCTGGCCATGCCTTACTGGGGATGTAATTAATTAGAGAGTTTTTTCCTATCCATCTGCTGGCTTGCACAAAACTTTCAGGAATGTTGGTTATTGCTGAGATGACTGTCGTGGCAGGCTGGGTGGAAATTCATTATGCACTACAAGTTACTGGCATGAAATAAGAGAAGGAGGGAATTGGGGAGGGGGGAAGGGGGAACTGAGGTGAATTAGGGAAGTTTGTTTTCTCTGAGGAAAGAGGATAAAGAAAGAGAAAGGAAGTTGTGTCATCCAGTGCTAATAAATATTTCTGTCTGGGTGATGAGCAGTGTCTCCTTTATGTTGGTCCTTTTCATGTGGCCAACTGGTTTGGGGTGGAAGCAGACAAATTATTGGGCACTGGGCCCATCTTCCTGCAGATTTTCCTTCTTTTCTTTTGGAGCTCTTTGAAAGCACTGTAGTGTCAGCTGGTCTGGGAGCAGGCATCTAGAATGTTGGTAAAATACATAGGGGAAACATTCTTGTCATGTACTAAAAATGCATAAAACCAGTAAGGAGCAGAATTTCTTACCAGTGAGAAATCACTGTTTAAACTTTTAGAAAGCCCAGCTTTTCTTTGGTTTGATGGGAATCTCTGTGTGTGTTTATACTATTTCCTCCACCAATTCCAGTGTTAGACATGCAGCAAGTGTTCACTGCCATGGCAGTTTTCCTTCCCTGGAGGACTGGTGACTTCCAGCAGCCCTTTTGTGTCTGTGCTTTAGGAAATGGCTCTGGACACTTAACTCAGAGTGGCTCTGACTCCTGGGATCTCAGCCCTGCACCCAGAGCTGGGCTCAGCAGCCTCTGAGCGCTGCCTGTTCCATACCCACCCATGTATTGCACAAACTGACACATGGTCTCATTTTAGCTAGTGTCTTTACAATTTTAACAAAAACTCAGCCAGAGAGGCCTTTTCTCTGTTCTGCTGAGGTCACAGTGGTCTGGAGGGAGCTGGTAGGACTGCACCATATTCTAAACCTGAGCACCTACAGTAGTTATGTGGTTGCATTGCAAAGTAAAGCAGGATGATCTAGACTTGAGTGTTTTGGTGTGGTGAAATAGAGAATTAAACCAGAATATGATGGTTTCTGTCAAAGCTTACTGTTTTGGCAACCAGTTTATTCCCTGGTTTAAAGAAAATGGCAAATTCATAGTTAGTAATTAACTATGCATTGTAGGGTGTTAGGGGATCAGCAGCTTTGTGCTAAATATCAAAGCTATTAAATATATGTGTTTAAGGATTATGAATCTTCTTAAACAAGTGCATATATGGCAGTAGTGTGCTGATGCCAGCATCCACAGGGGACTAGAATATGTTTACATGAAAAGTGTCATGAATATGAAAGAAGAAAGTGCTGTAGATCGTGGAATTCTAGTGCTTTAAGGGCTGTATTTCCCTGAGAAATACCCAGTAAAAACCAGTGGTGTCAGACAATTGGGACCTTCAGAGGGGCTTTGAGTGAAGAAAGAGCACAGGTTCGTCAGAGCAGTTGCTCCCTGCTTTAGGTGAAGGAAGCACAATTTACCAATGGTTGTGTGTCCTTTGGTGCCTGGTACTGCCTGCCAGGGGTGCAGCCTGGGTAAGAAGGAATGCAGTGTCTCCATTAAAGATCTTCTAATGAGGTCGGTGCAGGAGACTTAAACACTTAATCCTCATTTCTACAAACTGGGAGTGAGATGCAGGAAATCTAATTTATGTCTCTAAGGTCATTCATTTTCATGAAACTTAATAGACCTGGCTCTGACTGCTCCTTAAACCACTGAATTATGTTACTTGCCTTCCAACATGAACCCTTCAGATGAGAACCTTTACTCCATGATTCAACAAACCTATTTACCTGTACACTTAAAGATTGCTGTGTGTCAAATGCCCAGCTAATAACTCCCCAGGAAATAACTGGCTTACCCCTTCATTTGCCCCTCCTGTCTGTGGTTCATCAGGGAAACCTTGCTCTTGGAAGAAAACCGAGGCAGAATCCAGGTTCTCTTCTGCTCTGCTGGAACAGGCCTGGCTGCTGTTTGAATGCTTGATCAGAGTCCTGAGCTATTGGAGGGCAGTAGGTGAAAAGGCAGTGGTGCTCACAGTCTGGTAATCTGAAGGTTGTTTTTTAGTTGTGCTAATTCATAGAGAAGTTCTGGATTTATCAGTGACACGTTCCTGATCTCACATGTCCTTTAGCAGGTCACTAGAAATGTATGTGACTTGTAACATGTTGATTCTGTACCTCTGCTTAGGTGGTTTTCATAATTCTGCTCATTTCCCCACTGTAGACTTTGAGATTCTCCCTGTTCTGCTTGTTGGTGATTAATGTGAGTGTTTGAGGATGTTTCTTTTTCCCCGAGTCTCAGTCCCTGTGACAGCTCACCTTCCAGGGCTGGCTTTGTTAAACAGCCTGTAAACAGCATATCTGCTCATTCTTCTGGCTGGAAAAAGTCATTTGATTCTTATTTCCTGCTTGTCTTCATGCTGAATAGCCTCAGTCCTTCATTGTTGGGTTTTATTGTGTAACTGCTTCTCTTTGGAGCGTGAGCAGCGGAGCTGCTGTGCTCGGTTCTCTGCGTCCTCCCTGCTCTCTGCAGCCCTGCCTCAATTAACGTGCTCTTCCCTGCGCTAATTAGTCAGCAAATAACTCCTTCCACGGCTTTTGTCCCAAAGTACGAGTTGGCAAGATGTGGAATGTAATTACTTTTGTGTGTGTTTAGTCAAGTCTGGGAGTCCCCAGAAGTTCCGTTCGCGCTGGTCCTCGCTGTCCTGCTCTGGTGAACGTCTGGGCTGTTCCTGGAGAGGAGCTGGGAGGGATTCCTGGTGAATCCCTGGTTCAGGATGTTCTGTGTGAACCTGGACACGTGTCCTGTGTTAGATCAGATCCCAAGCATATGACACTTAGGAAATGACTTTCATTCCTGGAGGAATCAGGGTGTGAGCAGGCAACAAGAGAGACTAGGAAGATTCCAGGTTGTCAATTCCTGACAAAAATTTAGACGTTGGTACCACAATATTTAGATTGTGCTCCAGACACTTAAAAAAGTCACCAAACTCATTGCATGACCTTGAGCCAAGTGACTCCTTGCAGTTGTTCTTCTGCTTACAAGGGAGGTGTGAGGGTGCTTTGTTATCAGGGAGCTTTATAGCTGTTGGGCAATAAGAAGGTGCCAATTTGCTGTGTCTGTTTACTCTGCTAATCTAAAAATGTGTTTAACTTAGTTAAACACCATGTTTCCTTTTCGCAGTGATTGTAAAACAGGTAGTTAATGAATAAAAAACATAAATATATGCATATAATGGTATATGTACATCAAAACATCACTGAGCTCTGTTCCATGTCACTGCAGATCACCATGTTCTCACTGTACCTTTCAGTTTAAGACATTTGCTCTTTTACTTAAAAGCCTAATTCTGATGGCAACTGTATGTTGTATCTTTGCATTTGTTATTTTGTGTCCCAATGTATCTATTTGGTATTGCTTGTCCATAGCAAAGTAGTTTAGGATTTTGCCATACCAGCAGCTGTAGAGAATATCTAATTCCTTGGTATTGAATGGAAATTATTCTTATTGTTTTTTAAATGCCTCTTCTGTTAGCTGCCAAATTTGAGCTATATTAATTTTTCTTTTCCTTAAAAGTTTTAGAACAAATTTCTGTTTTGCTGCTTTCCATGGTTTTCAGAGCTCTTTTATGTCTTGTCCTGGATCAAGTTTGCCTTTAAAATAAGCTTTGTAGGAATAATCTTGCCCTTGGTTTAGGTATTTGTGCATTCAGTGGAGCAGAAGAATGAGGCAGGACAGCTCTGGGTGTTCCTGGTGCTGAGTCCTGCCCTTGGTGTCCCCCCTGTTCCTGATGGGCTCCTGCAGAGAGCCCTTCCCAGTCAACACTGGAAATGCTCCCTGAGGAACCTTCTCTGTACCCCCTGAAACTGCAGGGGCTGGGATTTCACTTTCAGGTGCACAAAGGTGAAGTTCTGAGTGCTGAATGAGCCTTCCAGGATGGAAGGAGGTGGAGTCACCCCTCTGGAGGCTGAGGAAAAGCCAGGGGGATATTTCCTATGTACATGTTTGGTTTTAATAAAAATATGTTCTGTAGAATCCAGTTCAGTAGGAACATAATTTGCACCTCATCTAAATAAGTTTTTTTTCAATCAGTCTGTGGTCCAGTGGGTGTATGAAGAATCAAATCTGTGTTCTCTCTTCCCTGGGGAGAGGAAGGGCGGGCTCCGGGGAGGAAAATGAGGCAGAAGAGATTAATACTTGCAGTGCAGGAAACACTGATCCCTCTGTGATCTAAAGTTTCTGTTTGAAGTCCAACCAGGTCTATTCTCTGTGTGCCTGGATGTGTTTTTGAGCTGCTGTGGCCTTTCTGTCTGGGCTGTGATTAAGAGGTGATGGCTGTAGTGAGCTGGTGTCACAAGTAAAACCAAAATAGTCCTTAAACTCTAAAGTAAAACTCAAACAATTATCAGGGAGCATGGCTGGGGCAGGAGGGTTTCCTTCTCTTGTGAGTGTACTTAGGCATGTGCATGAATTTGCCTCATTTCTTGAATGTGACTTTTTTCCCCCTCTAGTTGGTTTTTTTTTTTTTTTTTTGAGGTCCACTGCGTTCATTTTCCACATTATGTTGATTTAGAAAGACACCAGACTTAACAGGTACCTTAAAAGTACCTCTTGGCAGCAGCAAAGCCCTTGTCTTCAGTGCTCAGGCAAATGCCTCAAAAAACACTTCCAATTTTGAGAGGAGTGGATTTTTGTGTGGGCAGAACCTATTTGAGCAGCATCCTTAAGCATCCCTGGGAGATTGCTGCCTGCTTAGTTCCCTGATGTTCCCAGTTCTCAGGTCATCAGCTCCTACTTGCAGAAATAGGGCTTCAGGGGCCAGCCATGCATGGCAGGGTTTGACTTCTGCAGCTGTGGAGCAATGTCTGCAGTTTCAGAAGGCTGCAGATGGTGAGTGTGTGTCAGGAGGAGCTGGAGCGTGCCACGTGCCTGATGTGCTTGCTCTGGTGACTTGATTAGCTCTGGATTTGGACTGCAGATAAATCGGCTGTCAGCGAGGGCTGCGAGTGTTGTCTCTATAGCACAGCACCATTTTTAGGGGTTTTGGTTTGTTTTTTAAGCCACTGGTATCAAAACAAACCTGGAGTGCTCTGGGGACTGAGCACTGCCTGAGTTGGAAGCTTTCACATTAGTGAGAAACTGAGATGAAGGGAGCACTGGGAGTCTGACATTTGGGGTAGCCCTGGGTAGGGAAATGCATCACATCATTCAAGAGGAGGGAGCTGTAAATGCTGCAGGAGTGCAGCATCTCAAGGGGTTGCCTTGCACGGGTGGAAGTCCTTCCTCTGAGCCCCAGCACCCTCCCAGATCCCTGCAGGAGCTGGAATCCACGGGAATTGCATTTGGCTGCTGCCAGGAGTGGAGTGTGTTCCTGGGAGGACAAAGCCTTTGTGTAGTCTGGCTTTTTGATGATCCCGAGCTTGAGGAAACCCACGTTTCTCTGTAGTGGTAACTCATTCAGCTGTGTCTAAAATTTGATTCTCTCTTGTAGGAGGCAAAAATATTTGCTATGCCTTTAGTTCTCACTGAAGTGTCAGAGCTGAAACACGTTTAAAGGAATCTGTGTTAGATCACAAGGTTTAATTTTGCTTGCTTGTGCACTTTTTTTCTCCAGCATGGGATTTCTTGCTATTTTCTTGGTGTGAAAAAGAGCCCTTATAGTGCCTTTCACCATCCAAAAGGAAAATGGGAAAAAAAAAAAAAAGTGGAAAACTGAAGGGTTTGGGAAATGTGCTTCTCAAAAAGAATGCGACAGCTCACCTACACATCACTCCATCCTGTGTGTGTCAGGAGAGTTCATCAGAGATGTATTTGCTCATCTGTGTTAGAGAGAATTCCTTCTGTGACTGAGCAGCTGTAAAGCTCAGTTACACAGCTGTAGGTTGAGGTGAGAAAGTGATTCAGGTTTGGGCCACACTTCTGTGTTTGTGACAGTTGGACTGTTGGAGTGAGATTTTGGGTTTTTTTATTCCCTGAGCAGTGAGGAGTTGGACACACCCGTGACCACGGACTGGCCCTGCAGTGGCCAGTGTTGGCCTGCCTGGACTGGTTGTTGCTTGCCACACGTTTGAGGCACTGACTGTGGTCAGAGGAAGCAGAAAAAGCTTTCTGGAGGCTCCCAGGCAGCTGGAAATATTTCTGACTGGGTTTAGGAGAAGAGGAAAGAGCTGTGCAGATGATTATTAGGGGAGCTTGGGAGTGCAAACTGTATTTATTGGAAGGAAGCCAACTCTTAAACAGAACTGTAAAGACCCGTGCTCTGATCAGCTTTTGAATGTGGAAAGAGCTCCCCGGTCTGAATTACAGGGCTCTGGTTAAATGATTACATGAGGTATGTTTAAAAATAGCAAATGTCTTTTATGTCCAGTCAAATAAGGTTCTTGGCAGTCAAATGAAATCTATGTTGACTTCCATCTGACAGCCAAGTGACTCAAATTCTATGTTTCCTAAAGGAAAATGGCTTTTTTATTTTTAGTTTCCGATTAATTCCATTGTAGCCTGTAACAATAAATAATCTTGTACTGGATTTTCTTTATTAAAGTAGGATCCATAACTCTGCAAGCAAGCTTTAGTTCAGCTGTTTGAAACAGGGAGGGTTTAAATGCTGTGCTAAGGCAAGTTAGAATTCGTGAGGGCTCTTTTTTCAGTGGGAAATGGTCTGTTGAATGCTTCTCTAACATGTTCCTGTGCACTTCAGTTTGCCAGATTAACGGAGCTATTAGTAATAGCCACTCCTGCTCCTTCAGCCTGAAAGAGTTGGTAAGCATGGAGCTATATGTAGTTTGTATTTTTAATTAAACTTGTACTGGGATTATCTTGTATTACCAGCTACCTTCTAGAAGATTATGTTCATAAAAGGTTCATGAGTTGTTAAGTGGAAGAGATTAAAATGATTGTTGGCGTGTTAGTAGAATTATTTGTTGCCTACGCAGCATTTGTTCATAGCTTTAATTTGCCAGTAATGGAAGACAAGTAAAATGCAAGCATCTGACTTTTAAAATCTACACTAGCTGACAAAACCAGGCCGTATTTCAGAGTGATTGTCTTTTGTATTATTATTCTTTTAATGTGATGTTTGGTTGTTCAGAAATATCGAGTGGAAGAATATTGTTTTCAGTGTTTTCGGCGCTCTTGCATTCTGGTGATACTCTTAATGGTGTGACCAGAAATGTATTTTATTAAAAAATGGAAAACCACTTAAAGCGTGGAGGGGATAAAGGAGCACAAAGAACTGATGAGCAGATGCTGGAGGAGATGGTTTCTATTATAGTGGACTTGTAAATCCTTGCTGTGTTGGTCATTTAATCAATACAGGAGAGGTGTTGGAGGGATCCTGTGCTTAGGGAGATAATGTCTTTAAATGCAGTGCTTAGGGTGATTTTATGCATCCAGATCTGTTTAGAACGAGCTGTGAAATAGGTCGGGCAGCATGAAGAATAGAGCGGGTGTCTCTGCTGTTATCAAAACCCATTAGCGAGTGGTGCTGTGCCTGAAAGGCTCCCTTTGTGGGGCTGGGGTCCCTCCCGGAGCAGGCAGTGCCTTCCTCCCTGGGCCATGAACGCTGCCTGTGTGCTGCAGCCACAATGCGGGCACAGTGGGGATAAACATCTGCTGCCTTTAATAATGGATGCCAGGCAGCCTGGGGAGCTCCAGGCTGCACTTGCTGTGTTTTACACCCAGCAAGTTAAAACAAACAGGGCAAACTTACATTGAGCTCTTACTTTGAGGTGATCTGTGGGATGAATTTCTGTGTTCAGGGTGTTAATGGGTAGAGTAAACCCACTTTCCAGTGCTTTCAGTGGTGCTGCAGGAATGTGTTGCACTGTTCTGCTCTGGATGTGGTGTAAAAAAAATATTTTCCCCTTTTTACCAAGAAGCTGCCTTGCAGTTGTTTGGGTCTGGGTGGCTGGGGGCAGGAGCAGGCTGGGCTGGTGCCCCTTGGCAGGGCTGTGCCAGCGCTGCAGTCCCAGCTCCTCATCAGCCCTGGCTCTGCCCAGCCTGGTACCCAGCTCTCCAGTGTGGGGATGCTCGAGATGATTAAGGATTCTGATGGTAATTGCTCTTCGGTTGCCAGAAATGTATTCTGTTAACAATATGTCCAATTTCTGTTGCTGTAGCTCTGCCTGTGCCCGGGGTGAGGCTGTTCTGTGCTGGCACTGCCAACGTGTGCCTGCCTGGTGTGAGGGGCTGGCCAGGGGCCGTGCCCAGGGTCTGGGTTTAACTGGAAACTCACACAGCACTGACCATCCCCAGGCTGCCCTTTGGAACTGGGAAAACACAACTCCTGTCTGGAGCAACCTGCAAACCCAGATTTTCGTGGCCAGGTTGTGAGAAGTGCATCACTGTGTTTTCAAACACAGCTCCTTGGTTTCCCAGTGCTCCTCCAGCCAGGCAGGATATTCAGGGGAGTATCCAGTGTACAGGCCAGTCACCACATGGTGGCAATTTTCTCAGGAAAGGAATCTGTGTGGATGGAAAGCCTGAACTTCCCTTGCTCGAACATGAAGAATGCAAGTGTGCTTTAAGTTAGGATGTGAACTACACTGATGGCTCTGGTTTGCAGATGTGGTGAGTTTGAGAAGGTCCATAGATCACAGGAGACTATAGAGAAATTAACATTAGCTCTGCCCTTGAATTCAGCATTTCGTGCATGTCTAGCTGGTAAAATGCTAAATGCAATTTTTTCAATTATAAAGGCTTAGCAAGGCTTAGAGATGATTTTCTGAGATTCTAAAATATGTACTATTTAATACATAATGCAAAAGGAAAAGCTGGTTTCTTAATGTAAGAACATGGAAATGGAACCAGCTGCAACGTTATGCCACCCTGATGCAGCTTTGATGCTACACTTTTAGCAGTGGATTAAATATTGATACCTCTTTCTGCCCCCTCACCTCCCAGTACACTTAGAGCTTTTGCAGTTGTTTTTAAGTGTTTATAGAAGAGCTGGTCAAGTTTCTGTAGTTTTTCCCACTAGATTTTTTGTGAAGCATTAAGAGTTTATGTTTGTAGTTTAGAGGGAGGAATGTGTGAGCAATTCTCTTCCATAAATACACGGATCTGTTGGTGAGCAGGAGAGCTGCAGGACTTTGTAAGCTCCACGTTTGTATGGGTGAGGAGGAGCATGATGTCCCTTGGCTGCAGCAAGATCAGACCCCAGATCAAGTAAACAGTATATGAAATTAAACTATAAAATGGAAAATAAATGTGTGATTATATCACAAATGAAAGACAGATGTGAGGAACCCAGGGATTGCACGGGCTGGTATGAAAACCATGCAACAATCTGATGCTTGTTTGAACTGTATATGAGCTCTCAGTGTGAGTTATATCCCCCTGAAACTGTTCAGGATGCTGGGGAAAAGTTCCTGTACTGCCAGGATTAGGAAAGTGGGGAGGTTAAGAGGAGATTTGTGAGGCTGTTGGAATATTCTGCTAGGAGTGGAAACTCTGAGTTCAGCTGGACAAGGAGCTGCCTGGCAGGGTTACAGTCAGGGACAGTTCTCACCGTGTCACTGGTGCCTCTGAGGCTGAGCAGCTCCCTGTGGCCCTTGGGCTTAGCTTAGTCCATCCCCAAACATCTCAACAGCCATCAGCTAACTTGTATTTCTGACACAGATTCACTGAAGGATCTTTCCCTGCTACCAGAGAAGCTGGAATTTCCCCACAGTTAATAGAATCATCTTAGTGAGCCAAAGGTGGCTGCAGCATTAAAACTGGAGTTGGATCAGGATCACTGAAAATGTTTCTAGGTCCTACTGTAAGCTCTGGAAGATACTTGGTGTGCTAAATTCTGGTGTCTTTATTTAGTCCTTACTCTGGTGGAAATGAAGTCAGTGGCAGAGGTTGCAGGACTGGTCCATACTGACCCAAATATCAGCAAGCTAAATTTATTATTTTTTTTTCAGTTTCTGTACACTGCATTGCCTTGCTTTTTTCTATGCTGGAAATGGAAATTGTGCCCGAGTTCCCTTGCAGGATCACATCATTGACATTCCAGGGACGGAACGCAGTCGATGTTCCCTGGTCCTAATAAAATGTGGCAGCTTTGCAGTGACAGCCCAGGATCAGCCTGAAGACTCTCACATTTACAGCACTGCCAGAAATAAGCCTTCTGACCTTGTTTTTCTGAAGAAGCATGAGACTGGTGTGATGCTGTGGGTGATTCCTGTAAGACAGGTGGTTCCTCTCCACCTGGCTCCCAGACTCCTGGATGTTCCTTCTGGAATAGTGGGAAGCAGTCAGTGCAGGGAGTTTGGGTGTTCCCCACAGTCTGGCTGCCTCTTTGCATTAATTCTCCTGTGTGTTGGGGTGTGTGAAGTAGATTTATCTGTGCCTTGCCTGCTGAAAGCTCTGCTGGGATGGAGAGGGGTGGTGCTGTGAGAAACCACTGCTCCAGAGCTGCTGTGGGAGACAGGCGAGGCAATAAAAGTGCAGCTCCATGGCAGAATGCTCTGTTCTGAAAAGCAGCACGAGGAGAGAACAGTCATATTCTGTGACAGCAGAATCAATAGGGCCTCTGTGGAAACAAATGAGAGTTTTATCTCTCCAGGCTATTGTTGAGGGCAGACTGAGGCAAATGTCTAATGGGTTCATGCTTTTGAAATCATTCTGTAACTGTAAGGGAGAGGAACATGCTTTTAAAAATGGAGTGAGCAATTATGAAAAGGAGGTTACTCTGCACTCCTGGAAATGGTGTTTAGTCGGGGCTGGGTGCTGGGTGTTTGAAGCAGCACTGGGCAGGCAGAGCTGCCCCGGAGTGCCTCTGTGTGTTTACCCCTGGCTGGGTGGATTGGTGTGCCTGTGAAACCTGGATGTGTGTGCTCAGGAGAGCTGAGCCTGTGAATTCTGTGAACCCCTGGTTTCCCAGGGAATACCTCTGCAATTTTAACCTCAGAGAAACAGGATGATTTGGCAGCATCCCTGTCACCCCTGTGCTGGCATTCAGCTCGTCCCCCAGGATGGCTCTGATGTGATTGTCAGGGTGCTGAGCAGCTCTGAACATGCTGTTCTGCAGCTCTGCACTCATTCCTGACTGCAGAGGTGTCCAGAAATGTTTGGGAACAGGAATGGGAACATGGATTACTCACAGGAACGCTGTGGTACATGGGAGCAGGGAGGAATGGGCTGTTCTGAGCGTTTCCTGCTGCAAAGCAGAGCAGGAACAAATGATTTGAGAATACAACATTGACATGCACAAAGTGTTACCATAAACTGCACTTGGATATTGGAAAGCTGTGATGCTTCTGCCAGCTCATGAAGTTCTTGGGTTGTGGGGTTTTTGACAGAAAACCTGGGAATGTGGGGATGCTCTGTGTTTGTTTTTGATAAAGTAACTGGAGGATGTGGTGTTTTGGCCGGGCACGCAGCTCACTTTAACTTAGGAAGGAAGAGTGAGAAATTCCAGCTGGAATTTCTTGTTTATACAACACATGTGCTGAGGCTCTTGCCTCTTCCTTACGTGTGTGTGTATATATACATATATACATATATATATATACACATACATATAGCTGTGGTGCTGATTATGCAAACAAGGAGAGATGAGCACTCACTGGATTGCCAGGGTTGTTTGAGCTTCAGCAATTTATTCAAACTTAGTAATTTCATGTGAGATGGGAGATGTTTGCTTTGGCCGCTTGCCAAGTTTGAAACTTACTTGTTTTGTTTTTAAAACACTTGGAGTGCCAAAAGCCTTTGTTACATCCTCACTTCTGTTACTGGAGTGGGAACTAGGAAAGAAAAATGCTTTTTTTTTTTTTTTTTAATGAAAGAATAGCCTGAGTTTCAGAAATACGAAGCTGAAGTGATTTTTTTTCTCCCCCTTTTACCTTGTCAAATTAACATGATTGCATGTTTCACTTTTTATGCTAAGGAGTTTCTGATCTTCAAAGACAATTTTCAAAAAGACATGCTGGTTCAGCCAAGGAGACTAATATTTTAGAAGGAATATTACCAGTAATAAAAAGACAGAGTTATGATAGTTTGCATTAATTTTAATAACTTTTTGTGCAGCTCTCGAGTTGAGATGTGAGAAATTAAAGGGAGGCAGTTCTTGCTTGGCCTGCAGTGCGTTTGTTCCTGCATTATCCCACTCAGACATGGAAAAGGCTGCAGGGAGCCTGCTGGGGCTCCTGGGGGGTCACTTCAGGATCCCTGGGCAGCAGTGCCACCATCCTGTATCCCCCCTTGTCAGCTCTGCCCTTCAAATGGGACAGCACAAAAATTCTCTTGGATTTCAGGAGCGTTTGGGTTAGCAGAGGGTAAAACAATAATGTGCTCTGTGCTGCCTTAATTCTCAGTAATTAGCTGTGCAAGTCGATTCCTTTAAAACAGTGGGGTCAAAAATACCAGTTCAATATCCACACACAGTGTGTGTTTTCCAAAGAGATGTAAAATCAGAAACACTTGAAATGTGGGGTGTAAGTAGAATATCTAATGAGTTCCTGTGAAATGTCAAATCTCATTTATCATGGTAACCATCAATAATGCACCAGATGTTTTGACTGCATTTGGTTTTGTATTAAATTAAACATAGGCAGGGGTGCCTGAAGTTCATCATTAATGCTGCCAAGGCTGGTGCTGTGACAGCCACTCTGTTTGGGGGGTTTGGTGCTGCTGGTGGCTCTGTGTGTGACTTGTGTGTTTGGAGGTGTCTTGCTTGTAGTAAAGAATGGCTCTGAAATTGGTTGTCTTCATTCAGCTGAGCTCATACTCAAGTTAAAACTGCTTTGAACTGATTTTTTTCCTTCCATCCTGTCAATCAGGTCTTACATTATTAGTTTAGTGAGTAATTAGATTCACTGTTTGCATTTTACTCGCTGAGATGGAGGCAAGGTTCTAAATGGTAATAATTAGATATAATACCTGTGTTGTGAGGTAAGCAGGAAACTTCAAATGCCTCGGATCTCGTAGTTAATGACACCTCTGTCTGGGATGCAGCCCCTGGGGTTTGTGAGTGTGGAGCTCAGCTCGGGAGCTGGGGAGTGATGCACTCGGGGATTGTGCTGCTCAGAGCTGGCCTCAGCCCTGCCCTGGCTGCTGAGGGGACAAGGACATCTGTCCTGACTCTGAGCCACGTGTGGGAGCAGAGGGTAATTAAGATGGCAAACCTTGGAGATCCAACATCCCCTCCCTCTCTCCTTAGAAAATCAGCTACATCACTGAAACAAGACTTGAAAAGCGTGCTCTGAAGCCAGAATAAACACCCTGAAATTTTTATCATAATGTTGCTTTTAAAAGTCCTAAATGTCCTCTATTTAAAATGAAATTCTTTTGTATTAACCTGCTTTCATATGCTAGCTTTCACCAGACTGCAGAATTGCCTGATTTGACTTTCTAATGTAACTGTAATGAATCTTCTGGGAAATGGAGCGATTGAGTGCATACACTGTGCAACTCCATTGTGAGATACCCTGGTAGATCTGCTAGATTCCTGATTTCATTTTTTCTGAGGGGTGGGGTGTCCCTGTCAGGTATTAAAATCGAAACCAAATGCATTCTCTAGAGGACTTGGGGAGCTCAGGCACTCCAGTGGGGAACATTGCCTTGATGAAATCTGTTTGCAGCATCACACACATAAATACACTGGGCGATGGTGGCACAGTCAGATTAAATTCAAAGGCGTGCATTTGGAGAGAAAAGAATAAAGATGAAATTTATTGGCAGATACCTGTGTAGCTCCTTTGAATACCTACAGGACAGATTATTTTTAAAAATGTATCAAAGTGCACACAAAACTCTACATAGGGAGTGTATTTTTGTGTTAAAATGCTGCCTTATTCTGCAGCTGTACTTGCACAGTGTCTGCCTTGTGAACAGAATGACCCTTTGAAGAATATTGCATATATGATATGTGAAAGGGAGGGGAGAATCCGAGTATCCAGTGCTCAGCTTGGCACCCAACAGCCATTCCTTTCATACTTTGATTTCAGGGCCAAAATGCCCATTTTTTGCACTCTTTGCAGTCTGCTCCAGGGAAGGCCATGCCCAGTTCTCTTGTGTTTTGCCTCTCTTGATAGCTTTTAAAGTGGTATATGTAGTCCTGGGGTTTTCAGTTTCTTTTTGCCATTTCTCCATAGATTTTTGAAGTTTACAAAATACTGGGAGCACCATTCAGCTTAGATCTGGTACTTAAAAAAGCCATACTTGAGACAAAAACTGTCCAGCCCACCTGGGGCTCGTTGGCTGTTTCAAGTGTGTGGAAATCACATTTCCAGAGCAGTGCTGGGTGGAATCTCCTGCACATCTCTGTGGTGGCTTTGGGAATGGGGTCAGGATACATCCTCCAGCAGGGAGGACAGGAAATATTGGCAGCTGGAACTTAAGGCAGCAAAATAATAGAAGAAAATTATCTCTAAGTGCCAACTTCCAGCTCGGTGGCTGATACAGCTTCTCCTGGGAGGTCAGTGCTGCTTAAAGGGGGATTTCCCCACTGCATATTCACCTGATAAGGGCTGATCTGTTCATTCAGAGCAGCTCTGTACAGTGCCCTTTCCCTGAAAGTAATGGAAATTGCTGTGAATAAAGCTAGACACAGTTTATGTATCTGTGGGGAAAAAAAATCAATATTTTCTTTGGGATCTGATGTTGAGTCCACTTAAATCTGTTTAACTTCAAAATGCAGGTAGTATATTGTAAGATGAAGACAGATAAGTACAAAGCAGGTTCTCAAGCCTTGGAGAATGTTAAAAATTCTATATTTTCCCTTCAGATAACCTTTTTCTTCTGTCAGTTGAGTTGGGCAATTGAAATAAAGGCTGGAGTTGCACAGAAAAGATGTTCTGTGGGCTTATCTCCAAATTGTGTCAGCGTTTTCTGCTCCCCCCTCTCCCCTGCCTGGTTTCCTTCCATATCAAATTTAATTCCTTAAATCCATTGTAGGGGGTGGATTCGCACGTCCCTGTGTGTGAGAGGAGTTATGGGCACGCCAGCCTTTGGTGAGAGTGTGGGGGACAGGACTGGGGACAGGACTGGGGACACACCAATTAAAAGGGCTGTCACCCCTTGTCCCCAGCCCACTCCGCGTGTCCTGGGTGGCGAGCGTCCCTCGCCTGTGGCTGCCGTTTCCCTGCCAGCTGTTTCCATTTTGCATTCTGTTTTTGTAATCAGCCTTCCTAAAATGGCTTTATTGTTGGCTGATCAGGTGTATCCTGCCATAAATAAAACATTGGCAGTAATTGGCTGTGACAGCTCCGCCGCCGCCGCCCCTCCCGGTGCGGAGCCCCGGCCCCTCTCCCCGGGGTAATTGGCTTTGACGGGTTCTGGTTGCTGCAATAATACTGATCCATGAGCCTGTGTGAGCTGCATAATGCCTCGAGGATTTTGTACCCATCAATATGTCCTCAGCTTGAATCATTTTTTTCATACTTTTTCCGTGGCAGTTTATTAAAAGGAATGCTTGCTGCATTTACTGTGTGTTTGGTATCTACACAGCCTCAGCTGTCATGGCAGATGAAAACACCATCCTGCAATTCCAAACGCTCCTGTGTGCCTGCTGCTGGTACAAAGAAAACCCCCCTGCCATTGCCCAGAGACACTTGCAGTTGGAGTCTCTTATTTCTGTAGGTACATTGATGTTTTAGAATGATCCGTGATAATAAAACGCGATAATCTGTTGGCAAGAGCACAACTGCTTTTGTTTGCAAAACTTAATAAGCTGTGAGACAAACACAGAAATATGCAAAGGCAGAGCTGTACGTGCTAAGTGAGGCCTGACAGTTTCGGTTCTAACCACAGCTGAAGGCGTGCTGACTTGTTTGCTACCTTGGGTAATAACTCAGATTTCTTTTGTGGTGTCTGGTGAAAAAAAAAAAAAAATTAAAATCTTGTATTTGCTGGTATTGGATCACACTTGATCTTATTAGGATGTTCTGAGAAATGTAAATGGCAGCAAATCCAACTTGGTTGGATCCTAATCAGCTGCAACACCAAAGTTATTGGGTTCTTAACCAGAATTGGCACATAGAGCTGAAATTCATTAAAAGTCATTCTTAAAGTGGGATTAGTTTTTCTCAGTTACAATTACTGCTGGCTCATCTCGGAGAGCAGAATTTCTGTGGGTGAAGTGTGCCCAGAGTAATTCACTATCTCAACAGGAGTCGTGACTCCTTTGGGAAGGAAGTTTGTAGAAATATCCCTGTAAACTTTGGTCCCTCACAAGCTTAGGGCTCTCTGCTCAGGGAATAATTTCTAAAGGATTCCAGGAGTGCTTCAGGAGCCACTCCAGAGCAGACCAAGTCTGCAGTGGCTGACAAGAAGGTGTTACTGCCCCTGAAGAAGGTATTACTGCTCCTGAAGAAGATTTTTAATTTTTTTTAAGTGTGCTGATTCTGACATGGGTTATGGGTTTGCAGTCGTGCAGTGCTGGTGACTCTTGTGGGGAAACAGCAGATAACTCCTAGTGGGATAATCTGCATCTTTATTTTTAGAAACAAAACCCTTCCCAGAGAAACAAACCCTCTGCTTTTGTTATGTCATTGTGGGGACGTCTGGCAAAGTTTTAGCTCCTTGTTTCATGGACTCAGCTGTGTCTTGATATTGGAAATAAAAGTTGTCTGTTTAATTATGTGCTACAGAGAGGAGGTGGATGATCAATGCCTGGCTGCCTGTTTGCTTTGGGTTCCAGCTTTCTGTGACAACAAAAAATGTTTCCTACTCAGTTCGTACTTTGTTTTTATAATTGTTTGTGTCTTGAACCTTCAGGCAAAACCCTGAAGCAAAATATTCCTCACTCTGTGTTCCTTCCACTGCTGTTTTGGAGAAAAAGGTACTGAAATGTCATTCTTTCTACTAGATGAGCTCACAGTGCAAATAAAATTTCAGAATGGGATTTCCCTTATTTTTGGTAGATTATCTCCCCTGAAAATGACAGTAATCACTTGGGTACAAGCTTTTCAGAGGCAGAAAAAAGCAGTTTCAGGAGCTCACTTCTGCATTCAGTGGTACCTAGAAACCAGAACGTGGCAGGGTAGTGTGCACTGTGAGCACTCGTTCTGTCCCTCTGGCCACTGCAGATCATCTCCTGTGTTCCAGGTAAACCTGAATTTGAGAACATAAGGATATTTCCAACCATTCAGCCTCTTTTGTAGTCTGGCATTTTTATCCACCCCATCCTAGGAACCAAAACCAGGGAAGATCAGTTTGTCAAATATACCCAGCAAAGTCTTAGGAATTAAAAATAGCAAAATGCAATTACAGGCTAATTGATGAATGTAATTAGATGTAGATTTGACCAAAACTAGGTTCTGCAGCATTAGCAATTTAATTACAAAATGCCTTGTGATTGTAAAACTAGCAAGAAATACTTTGCTGGTAGCTGTAGCTGCTCTTTCACATCCTGTTTTTCACAAAATCAGCTTTAGGAGCCATCGTATGAGCAAGTGAAATATTCAAATCTGCATCAGAGTGAATCTTGCTCTGGAAATTTAAGCACAGTTCGAAATTGCTTACAAAATTTAAACTCCAGGAAGGTAATGTCAGTTCTCACAGCTTTGGACTGTTGCACACAGATTGGGATTTTGTCCATCTTGGCACGTGCCAGCCAGGGAGTTCTCAGAGTCCTCTGGGAACGTGGAATCCAAGCACCCTGCCCAGGGTGGGTCTCCTCACCCATCCCCTTCCCCTCTGGGTTTGGTCCCCTCCTTTCACCAGGGCAGCAGTGTGAGTCCCAGTACTCAGTTCTGAGCTGACCCTGCCCAGGTAATTTTTTAAAAGCTGTTTCTAAGCTCTTCTTTATTGGCTTAACTAAACCCCTTGGCTTGGAACTTGGATTTCAGCATTGGTGTGGCTGAAGACCTTTGTACCTGAGGAGGAGGAGGAGGATGGTGTGTGGTGGGTGCAGAGCACTCATTGCCCTGTGCTAGTCAGGGGTTTTATTGATTTTATTTATTACCAGTATTTTGGAAAGGCCTGGTGAAGCCCCTGCTGGTTCTCAGTGAGGTTTCAGAGGCTGCCAAAGGTGGGATTTTTGAAGCAGCCTGTGCTTGGTGTGCTGTGCTGCTGCCCTGGCCTGGTGCAGGCAGGACACAGGAGGGGACAGCAGGACACAGGAGGGGACAGCAGTGGGAGCTGTCCAGCTGGTCACAGCTGGCACAGGACACAAAGGGGAGATGGTGCTCTGGCCAGGCCTGGCATTATTATTGGAATAGTGTCAGGAAAGGGCACAGTCCTGCTGAGCCACTGGGAAAGCCCCACAATCTCGTTAGCAGACACTGTGCACCCAAAGAGGATTACACTGCAATAATGCTTCATAGGGCATCTTCTCACTGCTCTCCAAAGGAGATTGATTTATTTGTCAGGTGTGTGAATGACAAAACACAAAACTTGACTTAACTTATTTTCTTAATAAAATGTACGTTTCCTGTAACACTTGAGATGTGCTCTTCTAAATAACCTCATAATGATCTACAAGCTTGCCTTGCCTTAAGAAGATTAAGGAATTAATGTCAAATTACAGACACAACTGCAAATAGTACTTGCTGTGTTCAGTGTGCAGGAGGGGTAGACAGTTGATAAACATGAAATATATTTTTAAATGATTTGTTTTCTTAGAGGAAGAATCACAGGTGTTAGGATAATTTAATGTTGTGAGCGTGTGAGGGGAGGAGATGCCCTGGCCAGTGAGACTGTCGTGTTCTGAGGGGGTTTGGCTGAGGATACAGGCAGAGCTGCTCAGCAGCTGAAGGTGTCAGCTCAGCTCTGCATCAGCCAGTTCTGTGTGTCAGCACAGGCTGGGAGATCACAGTTCCACAGTCAGTGCTCGTGTGTGCAGGGTGAGTTTTGGGTGAGACAATGACAAAATGCCTAAGAAGATTGCCTGTGTTACATAATGCTAATGGAATTATGCTTGGATAAACACATTAATATAAGGGAGGGAGAAAATGCCCAGACTTTAGCTGTGGGAGGCACAAATGTTGCTGCTGAAAGCCGTGGCATAATTTCTGGAAATGGTTTTAAGTTCAGTGTAGCTGGTTAAAAATAACACGTAATAAGTTTTCGTTTTCCGAGCTGTAAATGGCTTACCTTAATCTTTCTATTTTGGTCAAGTGAAAGGGAAATGAGGTCTGAAGAACTGCTCTTTAGCAAAAGATGTGAGAGCCACCAAGATTACAGCTCTGTCAGTGGAATTGCAGGTAATTTTTGCTGCGTGCACAGCAGTTTGCTCACGTTCAGAATCGGAGCAGGGGGGTTTACAGAGAGAATGGGTTCTGCTAAAACAGGGGCTGCACCATTGATCCTCTTTGAGGAGATTCTGTACTGAGGTTTGGAGCTGCCAGAGGCTCTAGGTTTGCCTTGCAATAGATGCTGGTTTTAGCTACTGTTCTTAATTCTTGGTTGATGTTCTAAGGTAAAGAAACTTGTGAGGAGGCTTGAGCTTAAAACTTCACGTTGCTTCTTGCACTGAGTGTTGTAGAACTGCAGATTCTGTCAGCAGGAAGTCTGGGAGATACCTTGGCTGGCTGTGACACTTAATTTTGGCCTTAAAAGCTGTGATTCTCTTGCAGCAAGTATCTCTGAGGAAGACAGTCTGTGATGGAAGTGTGCTGTATCCTTTTGTACATCAGTGTTTCCGCCTGTTTGTGTTGCCAAGAATCTTTCTGACCTTTTCCAAATTTTTATTTTCCTGGCAGTGACTTTGTGTTGAAGAGACAAATTATTTTCTTCTGCCTCTTTGGCTTTATGTTGACCTTGTTTAAATATGAAATAATTTTATTTAAACTCCTCGTTTTCCCTGTGATTTACTTTAAAGGAATGGCTGTTTGGAGGTAGCCCTGAGTTCTGCCTCTGTCCAAGGAGGGTCCTCAGGAGATGTCTCTGAGTCCCCTCAGATGAAGGATGAGTGTCCTCATAATTCTCCTCATCAGATGGGAAGGATAACTGTAGATTTTCTGAGGCACAGGACAGGTTCAGCTCTGAGGGTGAGTGAAGCTCCAGAGCTGACCCTGTGTGTTCCCCTGCCTGCCTTCTCAGGCTGGGACCTGTGGCCCCGGCACTGAGTGAGGATGAGGCTGGTGGGGTGAAGGAACAACATTCCCCCTTATTTCAGGATTGCCTGCACAGCTCCCTGGGAACTGCTGGTGTTGTGTAACTTGTTCTGTGTCCTCAGTCAGCCCTTGTGAGTCTGCCTAACTTGGGGGATAAAACCAAAAAGACATAATGAAATTCTGCAGTCTGGTTTTTCTGTGGTCCTTCTCCTCCTAAGGGCTCGGATTTGGAAGAAGTGAATCCCTAATAATTAAATTGATTAACAGCTCCTGATTAGAGGCTCTCTGCACAGCTCCTTGTGTCACTGTGATCTTTTAGATGTACCTGCTTGAAGCAAAAGGTTTACAATCACTGAGTGAGAACTTGATGACACATTTGCAGTTACCCTCATTTGAGGTTGAAATGGGTCTTTTGGTCATAGTTTGATAACTAAGTGGATGTTAATTAACTGAAATCCTATGCCTTAAAATCTTTCACTTACAAATAATAATTAAAAACTCCAGTTCGAGGATGGCTCCTGCAATCCATACTCTTCCTGATATAAAAAAATCTGGGAACCAGAAAAGCTTCTTTATTCACTTCAGTGAAAGGTGCATGTGAAGTCTTGGAAAACAAAGCTGAGTCTTATTCAGGATGAGGTGGTTAATTCTCCTCCAGCTGAGAAATAGTGCCTTATTTTTAATAGCTTTGTACTTTGATCAGAGGTGGTGTCTAATTTTGTTATCAGCACACGGATAGGACTTCAGGGAGAACAGAGATGAATGTACGCTGGGTGTAAATTTAGAAAATACATTTATTCCCTGAAGCGTGCAAAGCGCCGCTGAGTTTCCCGATATATAAAGGTAAAATATTGCTGATTTCAGAGCTCTGCGGGGAGCAGGGGCCGGGCTGAGTGCAGGGGGACAGCGGGATGGTGTCAGGGATGAGGAGTTGGCTCTAGAGGGTGCTCTGAACCAAGGCAGCGTCTCCTTCCCCTCTTTAACAGCCACTGATGACGTTTTGCTGAAGAAAAACAATAAAAATCGCTCTGCCTCCCTCCTGCCCTCCTCCCCAAGCACACGGGCTCGCACTTTATTGGAAACCTGAATATTAGTTTGGCCTGGAGAGTTTTTCTGGAAGATGCTGCTTAATTATTTAGCTCTAGGGGGATTTCCTGCACTGTGAGCTCTAACATCCTTCCGTGTGTTCTCATGCTGATTTAAATAATTTGGATGTTTAAGTATCTTTGGAGGTCTTTAGAGAGCATAAATAAAAGGATGAATGGTTCAAACTTGATGGCACCTTCTCCCTTTCTTGGACAGGAGGTGAATCACTGCATTTTTGCCTCAATATATTAATAGAGAAAGAAGCAGTGTCTTGACCTGCTGTGATTTTTAATATCCCTTTCTAGCAGCCAGTAATAACTGGTAGTAAAACATGTAATAATAGACAAATTCCACAGTGAGATTTCACACAGGGGTTTTTTTGCTGTTGGCTGTAAGTGGCTGTGTGACACTTTCATCTTTTCCTTTCATTTTCCAGTCCTGTGACCCTGCCCCAAACGTCCCTGGCAGGGAATTTCCTGGGCACTGTAAAGCCTGGGGTGCTGATGGTGCTCAGGGCTGGGCACCAGCACAGGGTGACTCCCAGGTCTCCAATTCAGGTTGAGTTTTAATTGATTTTTTTCCTCTAAGCATGGCAATTGTTTGCTTGATGCCAGGAAAAAGTTTAAAGCTGGAAGTTTTGGCCAGGGAATATTTACATCTGCAAGTGTCACGCCTGTTCAGATCTCTCGTGTCTTTGCTGGTTTTTGGCAGGGCTGTTGCTGTTCTTTTCTAGCTTGAAAGAAAGCCTTGAGTGGCCATTGTGGCACATTCAAAACTGGGGGCTGTGATTGTTTGGGCTCCCCTTTTTTTGTTCCACTGATGGTACTTTGTGTTTTTCCTCTGGAAAAATGTAACTGTTTCTCCCTGAATATGCAATTGGGTAATAGAAATCTCGTAATTTTTACCTCTGACTTGAGTGGTTATGAGGACAGTAATTGTTTCAGCCTGATGGAGATTAAAACTTGTCTCCCATGTCAGTTATTAAATGTGGAAATAGCTGCAGGGTGTGGAATAAAGTATTTGATTTACAGTGCAACTCTGTGAAAGGCTGTAACACAAGAACTGTATGGATTTTTTGGTATAAAAGACTCATTTGAGAGGAGAAGCAGCAGCCTCTGACCATTTCTGGTTGTGATTTCTATTTTAGTGGGTGGGAGCCCAGTGTGGTGATTTGTGTGGTGGAGTGATGGTAATTCTGAGCTGGAAGATGAGTTGTCTGCAATGCTGAGCCTCTCTCAGTGCTCCAGCTTCTTATCAGCACAGTTAACTGGGGCTGAACTGTCTGTAATTCATGGAGTTTTCCTGTTCCTGAGTTAAAGGTTAAAGTTATTACAAGCATGTGTGTGAGCTGTTGTTGGCATTGCAGAGTGCTCTGGATGCTTGCACATTATTGCTGTGGACATATTTTTCTACTTAACGTGGTGAGCAGTTGTTTAATTGGAAAAGCTGTTACTTCTCTTGATCCTGAGCATAGTAAAAATCAATGTCTTCTCTGCAGTCTGAACTAATAGGAATCAAACTCATTGAAGGATGAAAATGGTTTAATCAACAGAGAGATGTCTTAAAGGTTATTTAAAAAACAAAAGCAGCCACCAAGCCCACAAACAAACCAAAGAGCCCAGCCCAGGTCTGGAACTAATGAGGAGAACATGGTGCTTGCCACCTTCAGCTGGCCTGGCAAGGGAAGGGAGGAAAGTTTCCATCTGCCCTGGATGGAGGGATATTCTTGGGAGCCATTTGATTTCAAAGGCTTTTCTTTTAAACACCACTTGTCTGTATCTTCAGCCTTTGTATGAACTGACAAAAATGAGGTCTAATGATGGGTTTCTTTGTAGTGGAAGCCATGAAAGGGACTTTGTCTTTTCATTCCAAGAACTGAATCTAAGGCATTGTCAGCCTTGTTCTTGACCTCATTTGTCCAGCGAGCTCTGCTTATTTCAGATACATTTCAAATACAGTTTCCTGGCTGGCTACTGGTACCCCAAAGGGGAGATTTCCTTGGGAAGGGAGTGGCAAGAGGAAAGGCAGCTGCATGTTTACCTGCATGTGAAGTTACACAGATGTGTGCTGCAGCAGATAAGTGATTTCAGAGTTTTCCTCCTAGAACTTGATGGCTGAAGGTAATAAAGAATGAAATGGATAACCTGGCGTGTGTTCTGTGACTGCTTAATGCTGATTCTATGAAACTGGAACAAAGTGTAACCTTTGAATTATGTTTTTACCTCTTGATGTGCCACACCAGCATGTTCAGATCCTAAAAAGCAAAGCAGCAGATCTCATTTCAGGAGCAAGTGCCTGCCAAGCTTTACTACAAGTCTCAGGAATGGATTGTTAACGAGCTCATGATGTGACATGTATACTTCTTCCTGATAAAACATTAGCATGAAAATTGAGCAGTTCCTGTCATTCACCTCTCCAAACCCAGACAGAGAGCTCAGAAAGGGAGGGAGCAGCACTCAAAACCCAGAAGGTGCTCGTGGTTTGCTCTGGGAATCTCAGGTTGGGATCTGCCTGAGCCCCTTCTCTGGGTTCCTGAGCCCCTCTCTGGGTTCCTGAACCCCTCTGAGCCCCCTCTCTGGGTTCCTGAGCCCCTCTCTGGGTTCCTGAACCCCTCTGAGCCCCCTCTCTGGGTTCCTGAGCCCCCTCTCTGGGTTCCTGAGCCCCTCTGAACCCCTTCTCTGGGTTCCTGAGCCCCTCTCTGGGTTCCTGAGCCCCTCTGAGCCCCTCTTTGGGTTCCTGAGCCCCTTCTCTGGGTTCCTG
>VYZP01036024.1:4821-68597 GCA_013400635.1 Hypocryptadius cinnamomeus
ATCTGTTACAAGAAGAAGCTGGCAGTGAAGTTAAGATAGCAATTTAACTTGCATTAAGAACAAAATAAACCCTAGCTATCATAGAAGGCCCATTAGTCAAAGGAAATTATAAACCTGTCAACAACAATGCAGAAAATGCAGAAGTACTAAAGAGTTTTAATTTCTGTTTGGAGGAAGGAATATGATATTCCCACATCACATGAAGATGATGAACTGTGGTCAAGTTAGCAAGTAAGTCAGATGATGATAAAAGGCATCTCTTGGGATACTGTTACATAAGCCAACCTGCATTATTTGCACCCAGGAACTGTGAAAAAGCAGACTGTGGAGTAGCCCTGGCCTACTGTTACTTCTTGATAGATTTTGGCATTAACAACACTAAATGCAGGTAGTGTGAAATTCCAAAAGACTGGAGGAGTGCAACTTTTGTGCTGACATTAAAATTATGCAAATATATTGGGGGGAGATCTGTGCAAACAAACAAACAAAAAGTTTGTCCACCTCAGGTAAAATAGTGGCAAAATAGATAAAGAATCTGATGAAAGAACAAGTGTGTATTCAGTGTTTCAGCCTTGACATCCTGATAGAGATGGGGTGATACAAAATACAAATAACCCAACCAGTGCACAGATTCAGAGCTAGCTGAAAGATTTCAACAAGTCCTCAGTGAGGCTCATCATGGAATGGTATGGAAGTAAAAAGAAAATAAGCATGGAAAAATTTGCAGATGACACAAAGATGGAGTACTAAATAAATATGACCCCAACATTTTTTATTAGTGGTATGGACCACTAATATATACAAAGTGGAACAAGCTAGCTAAGGAAACAAATTCTCCTTCTGTTGATATTGGGAGATTAAGACCAGTTGCCATTCTGGTAATCATGCCTCAGGTAAGCACAAAATATGCTACACTTCACTAGCACCAATTATCTTTTAAACAAACACAAGTTTTGCTTACACACCTTTCTGAGTGAGTGCTGACATCTGCATGAACATTTGCACAGCATTACAGCTATGATTGAAAAGCCCAAGCAGCTTCCCTAGAACGTGTTTTCCTTTCTGCCCTCCAGCATGTGTTATCCTTTGTGCAGCACTTGAGGACTTCAGAATTTCTCTGAGAATTTCCTTGCATAAATCTGAACCTGTTATCACCTCTCAGACAGTTTGCTACAAATTGCTAGAGATTTCTCTAAACCAGATTAGGTGTCATGGTAACAAGGCTTTGGCACCAGCAGATCCTTTTCCCCTCCGGATCTGAGTGTAATGCTTCCATCTGGTGAGCAGCCTGCTGTCAGCACAGCCATGCAGCATCCTGACTCTGCTGAGGGTACAGCACCAGTGGCAGGCAAATAAACACTCAAAAGGATGCATCCCCTATTTCCTGCAAAGGCTTCCCTTCTCCCACATGGACACCCTGTTCTTTGAAGACTGTTGTACTGAGTTTCTCCACCACTGTTCCTTTAGGCATCAGCTTTACCAGCATTCATTACGCTTTCTGGTAAAGATTTCAGCTCAGTTTGATATACTTTATTCTTTTCCCCAAGTCTATGCATTTTCATTCCAGTGCTCCACAATCTGTTTCTAAATAATATTTGAAGTTTTTAAAGGACAACGAGAAGTCAAAAGAAGAATAATTCATAAGTACTTATCCTTGTTCAACCCTTACATAAGCGATCATAGCTTTGATGAACAGCATTGCATTTTCTTTTCTCTATGTTTTATATCCATGTGATTATAACCCACTTAGAGACGTCTTTCTTAAGCCTGCTTTATAGTCTGCTTTTTACATTGCTGTCTACACTGCTTAATCTTTCCACTGGAATATATGTTTGCCAACACTGACAGCTACATTGAAGAAATACACAAAATACTTTTTAATGCTGGTATTGCGAAATAAAAGCCATCTCTGAGCAGTATGAAGTAATTTTAATATTAGAAGTCAATAAATACATGTGATATAGATTATCTAGGGTAGGAAGTATGTACTCTACCAGTAAATAATACAGGGAAAATTTGGCCCTTTTCACTTGTGTATCCTCTACTAGGGGCCTCCAGGATACATAACAATACAGGTTAGCAATGGCATGTGCAAGCAGTGAGAGTGCTACAAAGTGATTCTATGGGCAGCATGGAGAATATATTCACACAGACAATGTGCTACTGTGTGGAAATATCAGAGCTGGCTCTGAAAAAACTGGCTCAGAAAGCAGATGCAGAGTGACTGCATCAGTATTGCCTCCCACTTGGGCTAAGCAGTGCAGACAGCACACAGGCCAAACCAGCTGGCACAGCTCTACCCCTCTTCTCACGGGTTTGTTCCTCAGCCTGCTCTTTGAAAATCCATTGTACCACAAAAGCCTACATTTGCTGCTGCACAGCAGGTCTCTGTGAGGTCTATAGAGAGGCTATAAACCCTTTTATTGCAGCCTGGAGGCCGCAGGAGGATGGTGTGTTTTATATGCAGTGTCATACAGCGAAGGGTGTGCAGAATCCCATGGACAGAAAGTGCAATCTGAGTGTCCAGTTCTTCTTCCCAGCATCTTCTCTCATGAGCATCTGGACAACAGGGGTTTGTACCACCCAGGCACACAAAGGAAGACTTGAACCTGGATTTCCCACAGTGTCACTGCAACTGCCACCTCCACTAATGGAACAGAAAATACTAGAGGAAAAAAGCTGTCAGATTCACATCCAACAGGAAGAAGCTGTGTCCCACCAATACTGACTGGTGCCCAAGGACAGGTGTGTTTCAGGACATGTGCCTATTGGCTACCATGAGCAATTCGTGCACTCCCAGAGCTGTGAACTTATTCCTTGGAAACAGAGCAGTGCTGAGTCTGCCAGAGAAAGTATTTCTCTACAATGTGGTGTTGGGCAATGCTTTGCCTCAGGCTGACATTTATCTTGCAATATCACCTAGACTGTCCTTGGAAGCTGACAACTGCTTCATAGGGACACCTGAGGTTCAGGTGAGGTTTGTCCTCACCTTGCCACATGCCAGACAGCTTCCTCACTGCCATTAGCCACTGGAACACGCTGCTGCTTCTGCCAACTTCCACAGCACCAGCATTCAAACTGGCTGTGCAGTTCCTGTGGACAACATTCTCTTACCCTCTGGGCATTTGAAAACTTGCTTGAGGAGTTCTGGTGTTGAGGATAACCACTTCTTTAAAACTAAGATTAAGATTAGGAAGCTACTTTGAAACCACCCCTGTGTCCAGAGAGATCAAGTGAAAATACATACTTAGAAAATTCAAGCCAGACAACAAAATTTAAAAATGCAAACAAAACATAAAACTTGCCTCAGGTTTATGAATTATCTTCATCCACTGAACTCAGATTTTGTATCTATGCGTAACTTAAGAAACAATACAAACATACAAATGGGATTGAAGTACCTGCTAATTATTGGCTTTTTTCTTCCTGAGACCAGTCCAAATGATAGTCTGATGTTCTGCAACAATAATGAGTAGAGGAAACCAACTCCCCAGATATGCCTTTGAGGGGCTTTGGAAGAATTCACTACATGCAGGCATCTTTGATTTCATCCAGAAGAGAACATCAAGATTTCATCAGAAGTAAAGCACAAAGAAGTATTTCTATCAGGAAGAAATCAGCCCTTGAAGATTTTGATTGTTTTCTGTCTGTTGAAAATGCCACAAAACAAGAGCAGAACTTCGAGGTCAGGACCTACTCTCACATCTGAGATAAGCAATTGTAAATCTGTGGTTTATTATAGGACAGGAGATAACATGGCTGCTATACCAAGAAAAGTGCATGTCCCCTGCATGGAAGATACTGCCTTGACAGATGCCATTAAATCCTTCTCTCAGCACTACCTTTCCTGTCTGCAGCTATCCACCTGACCCACATGTACCATCCAGTGACACCAGGGGAGTGCTGAGCTGGGACACAGCCAGCTCACATCCTGCAGAGCTGGGACACAGCTGGAACCGAGACCCCTTGGAAATCAAACTATGGAAAATCTGAGAAAAAGTATGAAGAAAAGCTGTAGGAGAGAATTCAGAACTAAATGTTGGTGACCAGGCAGAACTAATCCACCTGGTGACCAGGTATGAGACATACCTACAGGATGTTAAGAGCCATATATTGATCACACAAGTTGGATGTCCAAATTAACTGCATGAAAATCAATTTTACCTGAAATGACCAGCATTATGACAATGAGATAGGGGAAAATGACTCAGTCTACTGTCAAATTATCTGAAAGAATGAGACACTGGGAAATGCTTTAAACAGATTTAGAGGGGGAAAAAAAAAGGTGAAGAAGTCTGGGGACAAACTGATCTTTGTTGTAGCTGCTTAGGGCCAGAGCCTGAGTAGCTTTAGAAGCTGAATTATCCTCAACTCTTAACAAATGATCCCTTCAAGTTATGCTTCAACAACACCATCTGGGCAGTATTTCAGTATGTGCTCTGTGGGCAGAGACTTTGATGTCCAGAGTGTCAATCCAGGGCTTTTCAGAAGGCACTGCTATCATTACAAAAAATATGTTAAGGGAAAAAAAAACCCACCTTCATAAAACCCCCTCACACACAAGAACAACAGGAAAGCCTAGCTGAAACCACACCTCATAACATGATTTACAGTAACTGAGACTGAGGCCAGGGGAGTTATTCCACACTTCTACCATCACAGCTGTGATAGTTCAGCCTTCAGTCTTTGGAGAGTTGAAACACCATCTTGTTTCAAAGGGAAATCACCAAAACTCAAGCTGTAGGGTTTCATATCTTGGTGCAGATAGAAAGGCCAAGCAAAACAAACATCGGAAGAGATCCTGAGAGTCAGCAGAAACTACATGATATCCTTCCCTTATTAATTCATGTTTATTTTAGCTGTCTTTCCTCCTGACTTTCTTCCTAGACAAAAAGGCTTATAATGAGAGACTCAGACCAGCACCTTTTATTCTTACTTCTGTTTCAGTTCCAGTTAAGGCCAGTAATAATCCCTAATAATTTAGTGGTCTTGAACTTCTTCCCAGATAAAACACACAACCCTTAAAAATGGAAAGTCCTGGCTGAAAAACCTTTCTCTAATATCCATCCTAAACCTCCCCTGACACAGCTTCAGGAATGGCCTTTCAGGTCCTGTCACTGTCACCAGAGAGAAGAAATCAGTGTCTTCCCCTCCTCTTCCCCTAATGAGGAATTTGTTACTCCCCTCAGTCTCCTCCAGGCTGAACAGATCAAGTGCCCTCAGCCTCTCCTCACAGCTTCTCCTCAAGGCCTTTCACCATCTTTGTTGTCCTCCTTTGGACACTCTCTAATAGTTCAATGTCTTCCTTATATTGTGGTGCCCAAAACTGCCCCCAATATTGAAGGTGAGGCTGCACCGTTTCTGTGTGTCTGCAGGCAGAAAAACACAGAAGAGGGCACACATGGACATAAGAGAAAGACCACAAAAATATTCCCACAGCCCTGCTCATGGATATGAGTGGGATGGACAGTGGGAAACTGAGGCTGAGGGGTCTGACAGGCTTTAGGGGCAGTGCTGGTCGCAGCTGTCAGGAATGCAGCCCCACGACAGGAGCCTGAGCCTCCTCCTGCCAGAAACAGCTAGAGCTCCCTTCATGCAAGTGCAAAAAAACCCTGTGCCAGAAAGATCCCTGCCAAGGGACTGTGGAGCAGTGAGGCACCATGGTGCGGGGACAGGAACTGCTGCGAATGGGGAAAGTCACATGGGGAGAGAAGGAGGGGACAGAAGGGAGGAAGATGCAGGGACACAGCAGCTTTGCTAGACCTGGGAGGCAGCATTGGCACTCTCCATGTAAGGGTGGAAGTCTCCTCATGGGGAATGAATGCAGGTAAAGAGCAGACTGTATTTTCACCCCTTAATTTACTATGTACTAACTGACCATCACAAATAGTCCTTGTTGTCTAAAATACATGCCATGCTAAACCACATTTTAAACAAGTGATTAAGTCAAAAGGACTAGATTCTTCTCTGGCATCTTGGATTAAGCACCCAACATACCCTCTAAAAGTTATACAGTGTAGGTGTACAGTAAGTGAGTTTTACTAATATGTTCCATTCAATTGTTATTATGAAAAAGGAAATTATCAACAGCTAAAACACTTTTCATTTGTTTCCCATATTGTTCTTCCTTCTCAAAAGTGACTTGCTCAAATAATCTTCACAGCCCACACACATCCACCTTTCAAAAAATAACAAAGCAGCAGCCCAGGTTTGACTTGTTGGCCTCACTTCTACTATTTGTAGTGACAGTCTTTTTATTTTTAGATTGTGGCTTTTAAATTTGAAACTAAGAAAGGCAGCCGCCCCCAGAGCACCATTTGCGTAGGGGGAATGTTTAGTACACAAAGCTGTCTATGACCCTTCCTCCTATCACTCACCCCGCCTACACCTCTCATCCTCCCAGTGAGTTTTCTGTGAAGATCAGTGAGACACACAGAGCAGAAGGCCAGCTCTTGGTGAGCAGTGCTCACATGAGGAAGTTCAGTCAGGCATGTCAGCTTGTGACTCGTCGTTTCACGCTGCAAACAGGATGGGGCTTCACGGCAGGCAGGTCCTGTCCTAGAAATAGGTGGGCAAGGGAACACTTTATTCATTTTAATCATATTATCTAAATCAAAGGAGTCATAGTAATATGGGAACATCCTGACTAGAGCATATGAATTTTCCACTGAGCTCCCTGGCAGTGTTTAATGTTAGAAGAATAGTGAGGAAGGCACAACAAAACATCAGATGGAAAATTGGAAAATAATTTTACCATACATGAGGCTTCCTTTGCTACATATTTCTTTCACATCCTGAAATATTTGTATATCTCTGAAAAAATTCCTTATCCCATTTAATATCCTGGCATTTGTTCTCAGCATTGTGGACTCTGAGCACTGACTCCTGCTGCACTTTTGGCCTCAGTGAAGTCCCAAGGCACAGTGACACAGGAATCTGAGAACACACCTGCTCCACACCGTGTCACTGTGCACACCACCCCCATGACTAACCCCTTCCACTGCCTGCTTTAGAGCTCTCTTTACAGCTTGGATTCTTTAGACATGAGTATAGCTGCAAAGAACATGCCATTCCTTTGTCTGTGGCACTGTATCTTCCAATCCTTTATCCAGACAAGGATTTAGGTAGTTTTTCTGGCTGGTGCTCCACACTGGGGCAGCATTTTCCATAGTCAACATAGGGAAATATTCAGAAATATTCAAGTAGTAAGCGATGACAAGGAGTACAGGAACTAATGAGATAAAGTAATAGTTTAAATTATTTCTTTCCCTTTTATAATCTGA
Organism: Hypocryptadius cinnamomeus; assembly: GCA_013400635.1. Classification (NCBI taxonomy): domain Eukaryota; kingdom Metazoa; phylum Chordata; class Aves; order Passeriformes; family Zosteropidae; genus Hypocryptadius; species Hypocryptadius cinnamomeus. The sequence goes on from VYZP01036024.1 coordinate 12,105, forward strand.
GCATTTCTTTGTCTACTGCATAGCTCATTCACCCCAAAGAGCTGGATTCCTCCACAGTTCCTCCCAACACTCAAAACCCTGTTGAACGTGAACTATGTATTTTTGCCATTTTATTTAATGTTTCTTTTCTTAAGCTGTCAGAAAAAAAGAAGGCTGAAGATCCCCATCAATCAGAGCTTTGTTTAATGCAATGTTGTACCAGGAGGCACCGAGAGGACCTTGCCTACTCTCCTTAATGATCTCCCAGCACACCTGAAATGTAAGAGTGTCCTGTTTTATCCATAGGGGAAGCATCTCCTAACTGACAAGAGACATTAGCTAAGCACCTCAGAAAGTTTCTCCACAAAAGGGGAATCCCAGGACAGTCCTTCTGTTCCAGCAGAGATGAGGTAAGGAGATATTTCAGGAACAGCTCATTTTTCTAATACGTGTTTTAAATTTTTAGCCACATCTCTTGTTGATGAAGGATATGGATTATCAGAAGGAACAGAACCGACACATTTTACTCTTGAGAAAAATGACGCAACTTTACTAATTTTCTAATGAAAGCTTCCACTGTCAGCTCAAAATAAGTGCTATTTTGCAAAAGAGCATGCAAGCTGTATATCAAAACGCCCACGGTTGTCATATACAAACACTGCACTTGCACGTTAAACAGCACTTTTTCTGGCAGTGGAAATAAGACCCACTTTATTTCTAAAGTTGTTTGTTTTGAATTTTTGAGATGTGAAGGCTCTCAGCTGGAGTTTCAAGAGTTGGGTTGGCAAGAGTCACAGTTAGGAAATTACCGGGGTTTAAGGCTCAGGTTGACTGAGCTGTGGTATGGGGTTAAGGGTGGATGTGAGAGGCTTTACTAAGGTGGGGCTTGTGCCAATATGAAATCCCAATCTAATTTTAGGACTTCACCTTACAGAACTTTCAATATCAAGATTAATCAGGATTTTTGTTGGGAAAAACCTTAGGCAACGGGCTGATGAAGAAAGATCAGTACTGGATCGAGAAGAAGCCCTTGCTAAATTTAGGGCTGGTGCCAAGAGAAGCATGAATCCAACACCAGTGCAAATCCTTTCTTAGTTTAACACAGTGAGGCCTTCCAGCCTTATGAAAACCAAAGAGGCAACACATCTGATCAAACCTTGCAACCCTTGCCAGATCCAGAAAGAACTCAAACTCTCTGACTTTGCTTGCCCCTGGCCTCTTCCATCACCTAAACCTTAAGGTCAGCCGTCTCCCAGCCGACCCACACACCTTCAGTTATTCCCAAATCCAAACCTAATTCAGTCTGGGTGCCATATTTAACTCCAGGACATGTTTTTATCCCATCCTGAACCACAGTCACTCTTGTGACCCAAAAATCAATTTAATACTAAATTTAATCTTACTGGTTCCTGCCCACCCCAGACACCAGAGTTAAGTGGGGTTGATGTGACAGGCTTTGCATGGTGACTGAAAGCAGTTGACAGGCAAGTTTAGGGTTGGTGTTAAGATCACAGTTTTTGGCAGCAAAGACCAGGGACTTCAATCTGTGGCTGTCTCCAGCAGAAATCTGCCTGGCTTCAACCCAGGCCACATCACTAATTTCAGATCTGGGGCTAGAAAAGGTCAAGAGATTCCAATAAGTTGGAGAGTCTACAACTACTGGAGTATCTCCTCTACCAAAATCAGGCAACAAGCCCAGAAATCATGAGTATAAATGTTTCTGGCCATGATCACTAAAGGCCTCTTTTGTTGTGTTTGGTAGGTACAACCCTATAAATAAACTTTACTATGAGACAACCTAGGAATAAAATCTGAGTGACAAAACACCTCTGTTCTTTTTAATAATTACAATATTATTTTTAAAATTACTTACAAAAATACAAAGGTGATGAAGTCCAGGCCTCAAAAATTGCAAAACATAAATAAACCTAATTAATTAAATTCATTAAGTGCACACATTCAAGTGCATTGTAATTCAGCCTTTTACTGCATGACAGCATAATGGTTTTGCTTGTGTTATTGAATGCATTTGGTGAATATTCCTCCTCAGCATTAGGAGAAATGTATCAGGGATGGGCAGCTAATAATGGTATGCTTAGTAGGATTCTTACCTTCCAAGCTAAAAAAATTGTGAAATATCTAGTATATGGGGAAAATTATTCCAGAAAGGAGAAAAAAACCCATCACAATTAAAGAAAATAGAGAACCTGAACATGCAAAAGGCTCACTAAAGTAATTAAATTGTTAAAATTATTAAGTGTCATCTGACACTTAATATGTCCAGATCAGAGACACTAGCTGTAAGACAGAGATAGCAGCACTACCTGAAATCACAGGAGTATTGTGAAGATAATTAATTTCAACTGGTGAATGCATATTACTTCAGATATCATAAAGACACAGACATAAGAATGCCTGCAAAGAAATACATCAATACTGAACTGGAAATATAAAAGTATGTTTGCAAGAGGAATATTAAAGAAATAGTGACAAAGTACACTCTCTCATCTGATGGGGGAAAATAGCACATAAGAAAAGAATTTAAAACCCCCACCTACATGCCTTTGTGCAAGTATTCTGATATCTTATTTTTTTAAAAAAAAGAAGACATAAGACCGTTCCAGGAAACATGTGAAGAATATTAAAAGAAATTTAGATGTCAAAGTTAGCAACCAGTCACTCAAGCTCAACCAGGAAAAAAAAATCAAAACTAAAAATAAAGCATTGAGACTATCTGCGTGCTTAAAAAAAGACAGGCTCATTTTCTGTGCTGAATTTGGAGCTGAATAAGGACTCAGTGGAAATAACAGAATCTGTGGCACATTTTTGCACCACAGTGACATCAGCACCTTCGTGGATGAGACGCTTCAGTGCCCAGCACTTGCAGCTTGATGTGCCTCACTTAACCTGTGGGTCCAGGCCACACACTCATGAAACCATGAGAACTCTTGGTCACAGTCCTTTCCAAAGGCATTTTATTTGCAAAAAGGTCAAACAGGCACTTCAGCCATTCCTATGGCCATGCTGCATCAGGAATACCTATGAGAAGCATCTATGTGTGATCTAAATAAGATTTAACTCCACTGGCTCATTGTGAGGACAATGAGGCATTCATGGTCCCTACTCTTGAAAGTGATTGTTGTAAGAACTAATTAATGTGTGCTATATAATTCAGCTAAGACTGAGAAAATTGCATCATGAAACTGAATTCTTGACTGGCTTATGACTATGATTTAATCAGGACTTCCATTAAATAATAACAAAAACTACAGAATTTGTTGGACATTAAACCAGGTTTTAAGCAAGGACAGGGTCTACAAAGTACAGTATTGAGCATGGACAGCATGTGTGAAAAATGTACAGAGGCACAGCTTTCCAGCTGTACCTGGAAACTGGAGCAGTTGAGAGTGTATCAGGAATTTTTACTTTCTATTACAAAGAAAAACAACTGATATGTCCATAAATATAAAATGTATCGATGAGGAAAAAATATTACATGTTTTGTTACTGTGATAAAAATTGTTCTAGACCTAGGCAGTTTCTTCATCTCCAACTGACTGTCAGGATGAGGGTTGTGCACAGTCCATGGAAAATTCTGTACTATAAACTTCACACAGGTAGCTCTGGGGCCTCACACACAAAATGCTCTGGCAATTCTGACGTGTGAGAGTGTTCTCAGGGAAAAAGCAGTACAAGTTTAGCATAGGGAAAAATTTTGTCCTCTAGAGTAACTGGAGTTTCTTGAGTCCTACCTAAGCATAAAGGTCCAGAGAAGCTGATTTTAGCCATGAGATAGATGGTGGTGGTGTCTCCCTCCTGCCCCCAGGCTGATCTGTGATCTGAGCAATGCTCAGAGTCTTGGGTGCTTCCTTCCCCTTTAGGGTGGTTGTCACCCTAATACACAGATTTGGTAGCTCTGACTCCAAAAACTGGAAATAACTTTCAGTAGCAACCCCACCCTAATATGTTCAAGTATCAGGTTCTTGAACTCAATGCACTTGGCTGACTTTTAACTGAAAACCCAACATGGATGACCAGCAAAACCTGTAATTCTTTAGTAGTTTGTAACAGTAGTAGTGTAGTGAACCCCAAAGACACAAATTTTTAAACTCAGGCATAATTATTCTAGATACTGTACAATGAAAAATATTGGTTCCTGTGTCCAAAAGTTTCATGTGCAAGTGCAGCACGGAACACAGAAGGATAAAGAAAGAAAATATGAGAAAATAAATAGGTAATTGGTGTGACAGCATCAGCAGGCCAGCATAGGGACTGGTCTGCTTCTGGGGGGAGCCAGCACAGGAAAGGAATGTTAATGACAAAGCAGCAGCAAGATGATGATGAATCTTGGTAAGTAATTACAAGATGGAAAAAGGGTAGACCAGACAAAAGCCACTCAGAAATCTAATGAGTAGGCAAAGGAAGCATCACAGGTCAGTTGAAAGCAAGAGTTAGTTACTAATTTTTCCCTGTCTTGAACTTGTGTTACTTCAGACCAAGCACAGTGGTCAGAATTTCCAGAAGCATCTTCAGCAACTCATTCTTTAGATGCCTGGTCTGAGATCCTTTAGAAGCACCTGATTTTCAAGGAGCTGGTATCTCACCTGCTTTGGAAAACCAGCTCTGTGGCTCATGTTGGACACCAACAGACTCAGCTGTTCACCCCAAAATCTCAAGTCACTTCTGACTTTCTTGGCTTATGTAACACCTTCATATTCTTATCCCCTCAAAGGAAACAAAAATGCTTACCTGAGCTGATTGTCTCACAGCTACTGAATGCATGTGTGATGGAGGAAAGGAAACCAAAAAGTGAACAATTATAAACATGTATTAACCACGGAGTGCAAAAGGCTGCTGTACACCTGTGAACAGTTGCACTGGAAAAGGTGAGTGATATATGGCATGGCTACACAACACAGACAGATACAGAGGCAAAGAAGGCCAATGCCAGCTAGAATATTAAGGACAAATGAAAGTCAGCCTAAAGATTACCTGTATTAAACTTTCCAGCTATTTCTGAGATTTTGAGTCTGTTTATTCCATGAAGTAAAACATATTACTTCCCAGGGAATCAGAGAAGAATAGAACTGCAATTTTGCAGTCACTAGGATACCATTACAGGTGAGAGAAGATTTATGTTTTATAGATTCCTCCATTCTGGGGAGTCAGTGCCATGTGAATATCAAAGAAACTTCCTTCTATGCTATTTCTCCATCCTGATTTTAAACTAAGCACTAGGGGAGATTGCTGCACATTAGTTATGTTTCCCATATGAGTAATAAAGAACTAATCACACACATTTACAACATTACCAAAGCAATTGAAGCTAAATTATAAGGAAAATCTATTTTATTAATGACTATGACTCAGAACAATTCCACAATCTCTTCTGCTTACCAAGTCCAACAAATACTATGCTCTGATCTCATGACACCCCACCTGGAGGAATGTGTTCAGCTCTGGGGCCTCCAAAAGAAGGACATGGAGCCTACAGCTGCTGGCATTTTGGCCATGGAGTTCTGTGTGGTGGAGCACACCCAGAGGAGGGCTATGAAGATGCTCTGAGGGCTGCAGCACCTCTCCTGTGGAGAGAGGCTGAGAGGGTTGGGGTTGTTCAGCCTGGAGAAGGCTCTGGGGAAACCTTACATCACCTTCCAATACCTAAAGGGGACCTAGAAGAGAGCTGGAGAAGGATTTTTGACAAGGACATCAAAAGGGCATAGTAATAAGACAAAGGGGTGGGTTTAGATTAAATATAAATTTAGGGAAGAAATTCTTCACGGTGAGGATGGCGAGGCACTGGAACAGGGTGCTCAGAGAAGCTGTGGCTGATCATTCTGTGGAAATGTTCAAGGCCAGGTTGGATGGGACTTGGAGGAACCTGGTCTAGGGGAAGTTGTCTCTGCCTATGCCAGGGGTTTGGAACTAAGTGACCCTTAAAATCCCTTCCAACTCAAACCACTGTAGGATTCTATGATCTCATGACATAAAAGAGGTTATTGCTGCCCCCCATGTGTAAGATGTGACATGACTCAGTACCTTGCTTTACAAGATCAAGCAACTTTGGGGATTGGAAGAATTGTTTCACCTTGTTGAGCTTCACAAAGCATTTTCCTACAAAATTTGACAAGATTTATAAAACATGTATTTTCATTTCAGTAAACACTTGCACTTCTTTGCTAGCACAGATTCTAATCTTTTTACAACCATTGGGGAAAGCATTTTCACGATGAGCGATGTTTTTAGGAAAACATTGGTACAAAGGGGAAAGAAGAATTAAAAAGAGTGTGAACTGTGCTCCACAAACTTGCTTTTCTGTCTCAGGAATTTCCTCAGCTTGCACCTCAGGTGACATTTACTTGAATTTTCTTAAAGAGAGCAAGGAGATGATGCATCAAATAGATGATTGGCTCACATAGCAACAGTGATTCAGTAAAAGGTCAGCTTTATACCATACATAGGCAACATAAAGGCTTCATCCTACTGTTAATGAAGTCAACATCAAAAGCCCCATGAACTTCAAAGTGCCAGGGAGGAGCCTCTTACTCCAGGATGTTTAGCAATGTCTCATGAGATATCCAGACAACAGCTCACCCACTGAAAGACAGCTCTGCCATATTGTTAATAATACAGACTGTTTATAATGTAATTTTGCTGCAAGCCTATAGCTGTTGACATTTTGGCCATGGAGCTGTATGTGTGGAACATAACAGGAGGTCCAAAAGGCCCTGGAATTCTGCAGAGGGAACAACAAAATGCCAAAGCAATGAAATAATTGTATCTGCTCGCTTTATTTCATAATAGCACATAAAAAAAAAAGACGAAAAGATTTAGAAAGAACACTGTGTAGCATGAATTTTTTATGTCTTCAGCTATTTTTGTCTCTTTCTGCTGCTTGTGTAACATATTGCATGAATCTGTGTGCAGATTCTGCTTGCATCCCTCAGGCTGAATTGACTTGATCATTATCTAGAAGAGAAGACGTCTGTAGAGATTATTAAGTCTGACTGCAGGGTCTGAAATTGTTAATTAAAATATAGATGAGATAAAGGAAAACATCAGCAATGACATCACCATCTCTGGGAACGACGGGGGATTTACTAGGTTTACCAAAGCCTTAGGAAGCAGGCAGGATGAAACCAAGATCAGGGTAACCTTCTTACCTGTTCTGCCATCAATCCAGTGCTTGGCGGGGGGAAGTTTGCGTGCCTGTGATTAAAGCACGGCGAGAAAAGGCCCGGCAGAGCCGAGCGGCGTTTCTCGAGGCAATCGCACCCCCTGCAGACAGATTTAATAATCTGTACACATTACCAGTCACTCCCCGAGGCTGCTCCTTTCCTCCTGCGTCCCTTTAGCCAGATCGGACACAAATCCCTCCTTGTCTATTCCTTCCTGGATAATACGTCCCCCATGTTTTTGCTCTTCTTACTCAACCCTCCCCAGCTGGTCCCCGCTGCTCTCCATCCTGTTCATCCACGCTGGGATACCTGGATTTCCCTCCTGCGGCGGCTGGAGCTGGGGGAAACCACGGGGTACGAGCACATTGCTCCTCCTGGGCTTTCCTGCACTTCGTACTTCTCAAGGACTCAAAAAGGTTAAAATATCCCATTCAGAGAAACACTACTTATCAGTTTAGCTAATTAAAAAAATAGTATTGTTTGCTGAGCCAATAAATAGCAAATTGATGATTGATTGACAGCTGTAAGCTGGTGACTGGTAATTAGATTGTTAGATTAAATAACTACATTGAATATTCTCAACTCTCAGGATAAACCTTTCTGTGTACAGCGTGAAAAATCAGTTTCTCAGTCTAGGACACTGCAAGAGGAGATCAAGCCTTGCTTTACCCAACTGGCTCCCATATTCTCAAGCCACCTTTGCCTCCAGTATGCATTTACCATTACTTCTTCTAAGGAATGCAAATGCTACTCTTTCCTTCCTTTTGAAATGTGTCTACTACAAGGCTTACTGTAAGCAGGAATATGCACTGTATTTGAGTATCTGAGGGGGGTGAGCTAAGAGGAACACATGAACATGAGTGAAATTTTCTCCCTTTTTTTTCGAGAACATCAGTCTTTGAGGTTTTTGATGTAAGGAGTAACACTGTTACCAAAATATTGATGTGATATCTTTCCTACACACCCCAGTTGCTGCCCTATTTGCTCTCTTCTCCTGGCCAGAGCAGGGCTGGCCTTAGCTCCCCTCTTCTTCCTCCAGCCCACAGATATTTCTTCCATCTTTCCTTCAAGAAGAATTGAGCAATGGATGACACTTCTTGGTTTTCAGTTGATTCCAACAAGCACCCACACTTTAAATTGAGAGAAGAGCTTTGTATACAAAAGTCCTGGAAGGAAACAAGATGTGGTCTGTTTCTATTGTGTCATTAACATTAATATAAAACAGGATGAGGTGAAACAGTCACCAGCATCTGGACCTGCTGCCGGAGAAACCATTACCAGTTACCAGAAGAAAGGAATTCCTTGGAAACAACAACTTTAGAAGCCAGAAGGAAGTTGCACAACTCTCGGTGGTGAAGGCAGCAGTTCTCAAAACACAGCAGCAGGCTAAAGATGTGTCCTGAGTAATAACAGCTCATCAAGATGTGGCTGAAACCCTCGTTGTTACAGCCCCTGGTAACCAGTCCAGCCCTCCAGGCTGCAGACAGTCGAACCACACAGCTACTAGGAATGCCATCACAGGGCATTTTTTCTTTTTATAGTGCTTAAAAATCCTTAAAAGGGATTAAGAACCCTACAAGGAGGGAAATTACTATTTTCTCTACTTGACAAACCAGGAAAATGCGACCTGGAAACTTTAACTGGCATATGCAAAGTGCTCCAGGTTATAATTAAGAGATCAGAGCTCCTACCTTTGGGGTCAAGCTGCTGAATTACTTTATGTTTATATATTATGTAAATTGGATCACTCTAAAAGAAGGTTTAAAATGAGTCTTGACTTCTAAATTTCCCTTCTGGTTCTGTCACTTGTTTATTTAACAAAATGCAAAAGGCATATGTAAACCAAGCCACACCTGTTTCACACTTGCAGCCTTTAATCTGCTGATGACTAGGAAGCTTTCTGATGCCTACAATGAAAATATTTGACAGCAAATATCACTGCCATTATATATCCTTTTGTATTTATACAGAAGTATGAACATCAAGAATTGGGAAGTTTACTCAGGAGTGACAAAGCAGAAGGAAATGGACGAGGGACTTTACAGAATTTCTCACTCTGTTGAGATATGGTGAATGTGGGAGATGCATTTCTGATTTTGCCTGGAAACAAAGCACATCCTACTCCTTGCACCTATTGCACTACAGGATTTGAAGCAACATTGCTGAACATTCTGTTCTGTGGACAGCAAGAGTTTTAGTTACTACATGCAGGGGAAAAGATTTGTGCTGCTCTAAACCCCATTACACTCACATGATAATGTGAAATTTCTGTTCTCTTTTGTTCTGTAGAAAGTTTAGTATTGCTGTCTCCTCTAAGACCATGAAAAATATCTGCCCTTTTGTAATTTGTTTTTTTTTTCATCTTTATTAGAAGAACAAAACTAATTTTGAGCCAACATATTCAGGACAGCTGTGAGATAAATTGCTGTCAGATGGTTTTAATTCAGAATGCATGATCCAGGGATCAACAGCTTCTTCACAGACAGGAATTCTGTACTGGCCCATTTTTTAAATCCACCATGCAATTAATCAGGTTGATGCAGTCCATCAGCACATGTACATGCTATCTTTTGATGCAGTGAAAAATGTACAGTCCATAATTTTCATGGGCTAGAGCTCAAGCAGGTTCGTGCATCCTGTGACCTGAGAACTTCTGCAGAAACTCCAGGCTCTGTGCACTCACACCCCTGTCAGCCTGGGGAAGGTGGGTGAGAGGAGGAGCGTTCCTCAGGGAGGCCCAGGAAGGGCTGTGCATCACCAGGGACAAGGTGAAGCTTGCTGTCACCTGGGACTGGCATGAGCACAGATTGTGGGCTTGCTGCAAATCCCACATTAGGACCACATCAGCAGATGCTGAGTCCCAGGATTTTACAGCATTGGAATATATAAATATTACTGTAGAAGTAAATATTGGCTAACCCAGGGCTGTGTGCCCATAACCCTTTGAATTGGGCACTGTGGCATTTCAGTATCTCCACAGACACACAGAATGACCTGTGAGGAACTCTGCACTCAGTGATTGCTTCTCACCAGTCAAACACCACGACAAGGGTGCAGGGACACTCTGTTCTAAGAAGTGGACACCATAAATAACTGCAGGGTTTGTGGTAACGACTCCTGTGGCTGCAGTCAGGGTGGGAAGCACTGTACTGATGATTGTGACTCATCAGGAACTGAAAATTTTTTCATGTGAGTTGGCTTCATGATAATGTAAAAGTAAATATTCTGAAGACTGAGAAAGGCAACAAAAAGGTTTTTGATGTAAGGTGTGAACCTCTGACTGTGATCAGCATTTTAAGAAGGAATTCAAGGTGTTTCAGACAAGGAATTATTCTTAGCAGAACAAAGCATGAAATATCTTCTTGTGTCTTTCCTGCCCCTTACATAATCTGCAATTAAAATGTAAGGACCAAGGGCCTCCCAATACTTGTGGGCTAATTTTCTATTGAAAGAGCCTCTAAAAGCAGTTGCATTCCCCTCTTCTAGGACAAAAGACACGAGCAGCTTTTGGATGGCACACACACTGGTGGGACAGAAGCTCCTGGTGCTGCATGCCTCACTCTTGCCAAAAGTTTGACTCTGCCTCACTTAGCAGGTGGTCAGTATCATTCACAGCAGAATACAGCAGGTTACCACTCCTCAGCAGCAATACAGAGTTATGAGTATCTTATCCTGAGAGATTCAGGGCCAAGAAGCACAACCAGGGGCTGAGCTCCTGTTTCTGACGGAGCATGTGGCTCAGCTGAGTCCCAGGGTTACGTGTCACTTACAAGCAGAAGCTACGGATGACACAGACAATCCAGGAAATATGAGCCTATTCCTCCATCATACAAAATAAAACCTGCAAATAAGCAATTAAATAAGTTTGTCTTAAAGTGGGGCCTTGTGATTTGTAAGACACAGAAATCAGCCCTAGGGCTGGTGCAGGTACAGTGGTGTAAAACTACCACTTAAACCAGAGGTAAAGGTGGCGATATTTCAGAAATTCAGATAACATTGTATCATCAACAGCATTTTTTTGACTCCTTCTGTGATTATCACTTGATTCCATCCAGGCTCTTATCAGTGTGCTGGGAGAAATGTATTACTGAAGCATTCCTAAGGGAGGTAAAAGGATAATGGGAATTCCAATCTTCCAATCTGATCTCAGCAACTCACCTGCACAACAGAATTCTTAACAGTGAAGCTATTCATGTTCCATTATTTATTATCTCAGCAAGAATATTGTAAATATTTAGACACAACAAAACAGGCTATCATCCACGCAAAAAAAGGCATCCCTCCTAGAGAGCCAATAAATTAATGACGCTAATAAAAAAGCGTATTACAAAACATCATTGATGAACACTGCAGAAGCCCAGAGGGTTAACAGCCCATGTTTGTTCAATGATTTTTACTTTTCTGTTCCTCGCTGCGCTGCCGCCAGAGGAGCACCGCTGGCCTCTGTCGCCTGCTCCCTGGAGGGATTGTCACTAGAGGGCAACGCAGGCTCCCAGAGCAGAGCCTCGGCTTCCCCGGAGCGACTTCTGTTCTCTTGTAGTGCGAGTGAGCCCGGGCGGTCAGATGAGGCTTTCACCCTAAACCCTGACACTGCCAAATGGGTCAGGCAGAGCCCACGGGAACGGCGGGAGCGCAGCATCCCCGGCACCTCCAGCCTCTGTCTATAAACAAAAACAATAACCAAAACCTGCTCATTTTGGCTTTTAGCCCGCAGGTGCACGACCCTAGCCCTCCCCAGCATCCATCCATCCTTCCTTCCTTCCTTCCTTCTCTCTTTTCACCCTTGCATTTTCCCAGTGAAAAGAACCATGGAAACAGCCAAATTCTAGCAATTATAAGTCCCAGCAAAGGATCCCAAGCCAGAAGAGTGAAAGGTCAGTTATGGACTTAGGCAAGCTGATAATTGCGGGGAGGTTTGGTGGAGCCTGCTGTCAGCCTCACCGCTCAGCACAGAACCTGCTGTGACCTCCCTGTCCCTCCAGCTGCAGCCACTGCTCTTTCCAAGACAGATAAGCAAGTGGTATTTATTTATTATTGAGTCATTGTAATTTTTTTATACTGCAGTCAGGCTACAGGAGAGAGTGGGACTGCTAAGAAGAAAAGAAAAGATCATTGGCTGACTATGAAATAAGGCTTTCAATAACAATTAGAGCAGATTAGATTAGAAGCATGGGGAAATACTGGTCTTGTCAGTTTTTCTGTGTTGATTTTCATATGCTTTCTATTTTTCCAAATGCTATATTTGTTACTTTTCCCAAAGTCTCATACTGGAAAGTAAAAATGGGGAAATATATGGTCCAATCACTACTGTGTTGTGTATATATATATATATATATATTTTAATATATATACATTGTGTACACACATGTGTATACACAAAATATATGTATATAAATATATAAACATATTCATTGTCTATACATACATATGTATGCATGCATGATGAACTTGTATTCACATGTAAACATGTGTTTACATGAGCTTCCAGTTCACAAACTTGGCATTTTTCCCCAGTACTCTTCTGCACAAGTCTGGGAAAAGAACAGAGGACTTGTTCAAAATGGGTTATTCTAGAGCAGTCTGCAGAGATGAATTTAAGATATGGGCAGTTTAAGTAGAAAAGAAAGTATAGAAGAAATAATCTGCAAATACACATTTAATCCTCCTCTGCTTTTACTTCCCCTTTTCTTTATTCAGGGTAACAGAACTATAATTTCATCTGTCTAAACAGTACCAGCACAAATACCATGGCTTTATAATCTTGTAACTTTAGCTGCAGGAAACATTAATTTTATGTTGTGGACAGCACAGAGTGATTTGGACACATGCAGGAGCCCTGCCTGTGCCAGGCCCAGGCCCAGCAGGATGTCCTGGGTGTCCCCTGGGGCACTGAGGGACACCTGAGCGGGGCAGGGGGGCTGCAGAGGGGCCAGCAGGAACCACCAGCACTCCCAGCACGTGGAACAAGCAGAATTATACAGGAGCAGGGGTCTGTTTGCAGGGGTGAGGGATCCACATGTCCTTCAGCAGAGCAAAACACAGCCCTTTGTGGCTCTGGAGTGGGTAGATCATCAGTACCAGCCAAGAGTGTTGGCTTGGTGACGTGGTTCTCCTGGTAGGGTTGAAGTGTGAGAGTGTAATGCATGGAAAGCCCAAGCAGCATTCAGCCATGCACAAGCAAAAGACTGATCTAAAAGAAGGAGTGATACTGATTTTATGCTTTCGTTCTCCACATTTTGTCAATTTATTTTTGAAGGAATTTCTGCCTTTCACATCCTGGGTTATATTGATGAGGTATTTGTGTATGAGGATGGTGCCCAGGATCACTCTGAACCATAGAGGAGGCACTGCACATGTAAAGGGGATGAGATCAAGTTATTGTTGAGCAGAAGATCCAAAATAGCTGTGCTCTTGTTGGGGATGGCAGTTCTCCCCAAAAACAGGAGTCAAAAACTGAGTCCACTGAATATAGATACCTGACAACTTGGACAAAGACTAAAATGTCTCTAAGATGAGGAAGGAAATGAGTGATATAATATATCCAGGTTTCCAACACTGAAGAATGAGAAAATGCTGTGGAAAAGGAGTAGAACAGTCAAATTTTCTGCTGCTTCCCTCTGCTACCATCCCTTTCCATGACACCAAACAAGAAAAGCAACAAACTTACTAAAAATATGGAAAAGATCTGATATATCTCTTCAGTGTCAATCTATTATACAGGACATTTTATCACAGACATCACAGATACTGCTTAGAAATTAAGATTTGCAGTGCCAATTGGAAGGCACTGCCAATGTCAAGGCACTGCTCCACTGAAGTGTCCAGTATTGTACTGGAAGTGAGGAACAGCAGCTGAGTTCTTTTTTATCAGCATCAATTCTCTGCTTCTTTCATAATCTGTTTGACTCCACAGCAGTCAGATGGGCTTTTTTTTCCCCATTCTTTTTAAAAATAAATCAATTCCAAGTCTGAACACACACCAACACATTTGGTACTACCATAGCAATAGAAGGGAAGCAGCTGAAAAAGTTCAGGACAGAAACAGAAAACATGAACATTTGTGGGAGAGGACATCACATTCATGCTGTCAGTGTAAAATCAGATGAATGATAAACTTGGTTCCAATGGCCTTGCCATGGTAAGTTTAAGTTAGCTGACTCTGAAGCAGGGTCAGGCTTATTTGAAGTGACATGAGAAAAAATCTGTGAGGGGAAGAACTGAATCTCTGGTATTGAATTTGCCTCCTTCTCTAGAACAAAAGCTGCAGTTTTTTCCCTCCACTGGTCACAGTAAACAGCATTACTAAAACCACAGCAGCTTTACTGGTAGCACAGAAGGAAACTGAGAGGCAGCGTGCAAACTGCACTGCACATTATGGGAAAACGATGACACAGATGAAACTTATGAAAGAGGACATTCTCTTGTTGGTCTGAAAGAGCTTTTTGGCTTTGCATTTTTGATTCACTTTTATCTTCTTTCTAGAGAAAAACACATGGCAGTAATGTGGAAAAATGAGTGATGATGTCAGAACTGGCTTGTGAAACAGAGCTGTGTGTCTTTACAGTGTACAGGTATTAGAACAGATTTCATTTTGTCTCATGTTCCTTCTGATACCTCCCCCTCTCCATTAGATTTCTCTATTGCACTCCTTTATTTAATAATAAATACACCTGTTTTTTCTCTGCTTATATTTTTTAATTGTCCCTTAGTTCCTCTTCATCCAAAGTTTCCTATCACTAAAAGAGGAATAAGAATACTGACTTATCTCTGTAAACTGTTAAAAAAGCAGATGAAGGCTCTAGGTAACATTGCTGCTAAGAAATAGCAAATCACAATGTACTTTATCTGAGCCAGATAAACATTCTATATTTTTTATTAGATGTAAATCGGTACTTTGAAAAATTATTAGTCTTTAATAAATGTTAAATGAAATCTACAACAGTTTCCTGGTAATTTGACTCATTCTGATGAATGTTTCACTTTATTCAACATTTTAGAAAGGGCTCTACTGAATACATTTGTTAATTAGGCTACAGGGATTTTTCTTCTCTTTTTGTACTGAATTAGAAAATTCTTGTGAGATTGTGGCTTCTATGAAGATGAAGCAAATCAATTTATTAGCCTGAGCTGATGAATTTGGTAAACTCACTGTGTGCACTTCCTTTTACTTTACTGAAAACCAAACATGTCACAGTCCCCCATTTAGATCACAATAGAACAGAGAAAAGGAACATTTGGTAATGGGAAAATGTTTACAAATCTTACTGTAAAGTATGATCTGGACCTCTTTGCATTACAGCTTTCATACAGCTGTATTATGATGCAATAAAGATGGAAATAACTTATGTTTTGAGAAGGATGTCGGTCAACACAATTCTTTACATTACCAGAATCTGATGGTTTCATTTCTTGAAGCACACTGAGAACTTTTCTCCACTAAGAAACACTACAGAAATGCTCCTGTAAATATTAAAATCCTGTTGACTGAAACTAAATAGACCCCCAGGGTTGCTTACTTGTGACTAATTTACTTTGAAGATTTTTCACTTGTCATTTTCCTGCTGACCCCTGTAGTAACCTTCCTGTGCTTCTCGGTTTGTTTTTCTTGGGTGGGGTTTTTGTTTGGTTTTTTTCAATGAAGAAACATAACCAGAAAATGGAACTGATCATACTGTTACCTTCTTATCTTGGCCATGTGGTGTTAGAACTTTGAGCTCTGGTGCCTGAGTAACATGCCAAGAGCATCTGGATCCTGACCTGTGAGCCAACTATCTGGGTACTGCTAGAATTAAAACTGATAAAAAATATATTAGCTAGAGAAGTGATTTCAGTTTCAGTTTCTCTCTGATGCTGTGACTCACAGGACTTCTGAAGTAAATGGGTGCAATCCATAATCTACGGGTAGGAAGACTGTTTCAAAAAAGATTAGATAATTATCAGTACACTGAAGCACACTGCCTTAGGTCGAATTGTGAGACACACAAAATAAACTCCACAGCCCCAACTCAATAATCAAGGATCCAGAGTAACCAAAAAACCTCATTACTGCTCTAAACAGAGTGAGGGACTCAAATGAATATAATTTGTCACTTTACAATCTAGGTTTCTCCAGTATGTTGCCTCAGATATGCACTCTATTTGCCAAGACTGTACAGCATTGGCTCTGTGTGTGTGTCTACACACCACACAAATGTGAACTAACAACATATAAACAGCTCCTATGATATGCAATGTCATTTCTATTTCTATATAACATTTTATAATACCAGGCAAGAAAAGTTCTTACTCCAGGATTCTTATATGAAAAGTTTTTTGTCTTTTAAAAGCCTTGTAATTAGCCTTCAGGGAAAATCTATATTTACATGGAAATAACACACTGGAGCAGCAGGATCTTCTGTTCCTTGCAAAGACCCCAGTGGGCATGTTAGTGTCTATAAAAGATGTCTCAGATGGGCAGATAAAGGGGAATACAAATTAAGAACTTGTTTTCACAAAGATCCCACATTATGGAAACATAGGACTGGCATCACCCTGGCAAAGGAATAAGAAATGGATGGTTTCTTCATGCCCTAAAAAATAACTGAACTCATGAAAAGGAATTAGAAAAAAGAAAATACTGAAAAAATGCTGAAAAAACCCTCCAGAATGCTGAAAATGAGCTGTAAATTATCTCCCCTTTCTTTTAAATCTTGCTTTCTGTTTGCTGCTGGTTATGGGAAAGAAGCACAAGGTGTTCCAGCTTTACCATCCAGTGGTATTTTTCTGCAGGCATCAGGTGCATCTGAGTAAGCAGAGCTATTTTTACATGCACAACCATCTCACCCAGGAAAGCAATCACATAAGTGCAGAGTCATGCACAGCAGCCAGGGGAACCACCCCTCTGGGTTTGCAGAGTCACACACAGGGGAAGGACACACAAACTGCATCCTATAGATTTTCACGAGTTTGTGACGAAGTCTCGGTTTCAGACTCTGCCCTTACCCGTAGCAAAATGTTCTCAGAAATTTAACATGGTTAAGTCCAGATTCAGTCAGATTTCTGTTGGTGGCAAGAAAATTTCAGAAAGTCCCAAATACAGCCATGACAACTACTTTCCTGGCTGACACATGGAGGAATGCACTGGGGACCTCCAGATAAAGAAACATGACAGTCCTGAGCACTGAAACCTGGTAGTGCAAACTGCAGTGCTACAACTTCTGCTTTTGCTTGTTTGGCACATAGACTGGAGTACTTGCTGTGCCTTGTTAAATACATACAACCAGAAACAAAGTTCAGAATTATGCAAACTGAAAGAGATCAGTGCCACATTCTACAGCTCTAACATGCCTCATTTTCCCAGGAGGTGTCTAGGAAATGTTGTGCCATTAAATGGTCTGACTGTTGTGTGTAAATCAACATCAAACAAGAAGAGATACTCAGCTAAACATTAACATTCAGAGATGAATATTTAAGTCAAGAGTGTATAGTGATGTTCTTCACAGAGGTCTGCTAAGGGGGCCTGGCATCATTTATGCCAGGATCTGCACATGGCAGGATGGCACTGCAAATACTCTGACCTCCTGACATAAGCTTGTTGATGTTTGACACCACCTTTTAGAATTTTGAATGGAAACACCTGAAGAATGACAGTGATAGATGTTGCTGAACCTTTCAGTATGTACAGGATAACCATTTTCAAGCCTATGGGAAAATTTAAATTTTCACTTCTTCCAAGTACAGTGCAGCAGGCAGACTTTATACAAAAAAACCCCCAGCAGTCACATGGCAAGTAAAATAACCCTAGATTTTCTTGGGGAAAATAAAATACAGCTAATGCCCTAATAGAGCTAATGTCCTTTTTCTTATTCTGTGCTTTTAGCAGCAGCTCAGACACTGTGATAAGCAGGCTGCTTATGGAGATTTGAGGATTTATTTCATAATGAAGTTTGTATCCTCCTGCATTCTGATCTCTGCTATCCAGTGTGTTAATGAGCTCCTGGGTGTCTTTTCAGGGTAAAACAGCTACATCTTCAAGAGCACAGTAAGGGGACCCTGGCTCAATGGTCAGACAATACACACAGGACTCTGCTGAGGTTTTTGCTCTTCTAGCTAGCCTCACCAGCAGCCTCCTATGAAGGAGGAGAGTGATGAAAAGAGGAGATGTATGCCCAAACCCATGTCCCAGGGCATGTGTTATGTGCTTCAAGCTATCAACACAAAAATCTGGAGGATACAAAGCAGTACTTCTGTTATTTTGGATATCTTAACAAAACAAGGCAGGGCAGGCAGGGCCAGCATCCTCACCCATGAAAGCCACAGTCCTGCAAGAGCCATTCCAGTACCACTGAGCAGCTCCCTGGGCAGGCACCAGGGACACCCAACAGCTGGGCATTTCCTAGATGAGTCCCTAGGGAGGGAGGTGAGGAGCAGTGAGGCAGGGTCAGGGTCAAAAAGGCCCCTGGCCACAGTCCCAGGATCCCAGTGGTGCTCAGGCACAGACCAAGGCTGCTGGCCTGAGCTAAAGCAGCTGCAGAGCTGCTTGGTCCACCCATCCCAGGTTACATGTGCAATGCTGCTTGAAATACAGAAAGTTGAAAGCTCCTTGAATAGGAACTGGGATGTTAACCAAAGGCTAGCTGTGCATAAGCACAGTTTTTAAGCTGGATGCTGCATCACATGGTCTGGGAAGCAGGATAACCTGCCAGCCTAATTCCACAGGCAAAAGATGTGTGAAGGGGGCCCATTCTCAACCATGTTTGCTATGACCCCCATCACTACAAGCCACAGTGTTGCTGGGTGGTTTTCTCTGCTTCAGTGAAGAAGCAAAAATACAGAAAAACAGTGTTTTTGAACAGTTTGCTTCATGTAAGCAGCAGGATGATTTCTGCATGTTAACCAATAACATCACACTTTGGATCACCACCAGCCAAGAGTACATATTTGATAGAACCATGGAATTATTTAGGTTGGAAAAGACCTTCAAGATCATAGAGTCCAACTCATCATTGAGTTAACCCAGCATTGCAAAGTCTGTCACTAAATCCTATCCCCAAGTGCCAGCCACACATCTTTTAAACACCTCCAGAGATGCTGATTTCACCACTGCCCTGGGCAGCCTGTTCCAGTGCTTGATAAACCTTCTGTTGAAGAATTATTTCCTAGTATCCAGTCTAAGCTTTCCCTGGCACAACTTGCAACAAATACACGTGGTGCAGGTATTTCCCTGTTTGCCCCCATACCAGTTGCTACACACACAGAGCTTCCCATCTTCTGCCAAAATCAAATAACATCATACTGCTTTAAAAGCAGTGAGGCACATGCCAGGAAAATGAAGGACACGTCTCACACAAATTTGAAATCAAGAACCATAAATGGCAGACATTCAAATTACTCGGCATCACCCTGCAGAAGTAACAGTAATAATACACTTCTGCCACTCACCATCACATTGAGCATGCTACACTTTGAAAAAAGGTATCACTTCCCCATTCTATCACATCTCATGTTTTATCTAGCTGAACCTATCCAGTCTGTGGGCAAGCCATAGGGGCAGAGTCACTGCAAGGCTGACACTGTCAGAGGGCTGAGCAGAATCAAGGATATCATCCATTTCTATACGTGGAAAAGCCTGTGTACACAAGGACAGCAGCAGAGAGGAGGGCCTCTCTCCATTATCTGCCCTCATGGATCCCAAAGACTCCAAGTTTCTTGGTAAGACTAAAGCCACAGCATGATAGGTATGAACCAAATCAGCACCAGGCTGACTCCTCTGACAAGGCTTCCAGCATCTGTGGATTAGTGAGGAACAGCTCATGAAATTCCTTGGAGCACTGACCAGCTCCAGACAGAAACAGCAGCACAACAAGCAGGGACAGCACCCCTCTGCTCCATGCAAAAGCATCTCCTCTTTCCAACAGGGCACAAGACTCAAACTGCTTCCCACACCAGGGCAGCCAGGAAAGCCCTTTCATCACCATGGTTCTCTCACAATGCACAGGAAGGTCAGCTTCTCAATTCCATCTGCCTCTGCCCCAGGGAATTAGAGCCCTCCTGGGTAGCAATCCCCTGTGTAGGCTGCTGCAGGAATAAATACACAGTGATCACCCCAGGGATAACAGCACTTTGAATGTCATGTGCTCTGTCAGAGTTACAGAAAACCTGACATGACAGGTATCACAGCTCCCTTGTGGCAGAGCCATCCTGGAGCTGTTATGCAGATGTTCTGGGAAATTTTCAAGGTGTTGCTCTGGCAGAGACTTGTTCCATTTGGCTTATATTGCTCTGCAGGAGATGTATATCTGAGAATATTGCTGAGGTTGGAGATGTTATTAATAAAGATGAGAAAAGGAGAGGCTGAAAATATCTTTCACATGTAATCTTCTAGTATAAATTCACATTAATCCATGGGTAAATCTGGGAAAGAGACAAATTTTGTTTTCTGAGTATTCTAAACATCATTTTCTCTATTAGCAGGAGTCATGAACAAATTCTGATACTATTATTATCAGGCATTGCATCTTGAAAGCTGTCTATTCTTTTCCAAAGTGTTTTCAGTGTTTTTAGCTCAAGGATTCTCTGCTTCTTCAGCTCATAATCTTTTGATATTATATCCAGCTTTGAGCAAATCTCTTGGTATCTCATTGCTTCTGATGCCTTCAGAGGCTACCTAGAACAGAGGCTAGCTGGTGTTAAAGGAGTAAGTAGGTATTTGTTGAAAGGCCTTCAGAGGATACACCTTGGGCAGTACAAGACCCCAGCTAAGGCTCCACCCAATATGGACCCTGGGTCATGAGTTTTCACACTTTTATAAATTTTAGTCCTTTTACATATTGGGGTTAATTGTCCAATTACAACTTCAGGTTATGAAGTGCCATCCTCTCAGATTGCTCTCCTCAATTCACTGTTTGTACTTTTTGGGCCTGAAGCTGCAATGGTGTCCTTGGTTCTCGCTGGAAAAGGATTGTTTTGTCTGACTAAACTGTGAGGAGAACTTGCTAACACTTTATATGAAGTTCAGAGTTATATACTAATGCAGTACAGAATCTGGAAAATATGAAAGCTAAAATTTAAGGCATCACTTCAGGTCTCCTCATTCCAAAACAGAAAAAAAATTCCTTGCCCAATTTCATTCTATTAAATGAAAATTACAAGAGCCGTGTAAATGCAATAAAATATCAGTGTCTTCCCCACCTCTGTTTGGGGTAACATTTGCTGTACTGGGTGTGGTTGGGATGGAGCTAATTTTAGTAACAGCAACCTGACCAGTGCTGTGGTTTAGATCTGAGGCCAGACAGTGCTGATAACAGAGCAGTGCTTTAGCTATTGCTGAACAGCGCGTGCACAGCCTCAAGGCCTTCCCTGCTTCTCTCTGCCCCCACGAGAAGGCTGAGGTGGGCAGGAGGGAGAGGCCACAGCCAGGACAGCTGCTCCTCAATGACCCAAGAGATTTTCCATGTTATTGAGCATCGTGCTCAGCAGTAAAACGGGGTGGTGGTGTGTCAAAACAAGCCATTACTCAGAGGCCGTCTGGCCATCGGCTGCGGGTGGGACGTGGTGAGTGACGCCTCCACATCAGTTCTTTGGTTTCTTTTTCTTTTCTCTGTTACTAAACTCTCCTTACCTCAGCACACACGTTTTGCTTGCCTTTGCCCCTCTGATTCTCTCCCCCACCCTGCTGGGGGGGGGGTCTCACCTGCCAGCTGGGATTTACCCATCACACTCCTCTAGTACCCCTGGAAAGAAACAATGCCCAAAGCACAGCTTTCTTCTCAACAGCTAATCAATCATTTGGCTACTCTCACTATCACACAAGAGAACTCCTTCACTCCACTTCCTTTAAGTTTACAAGAAACTCATAATTTTGCCTACAGGAAAGAACCATGAACAAAGATTCGGACTCATTATCTGGCGAATTCATAGCTTTTCTTTCATTCTGAGACACTTCCTGCATAGCTCACAGGAAATAAGAGATGGGGCGATTGTGTTTCATTTCTTTAAAAGCTGTTGGGTCAGCTAATGGTCACACCATCATGTCAGAAATCTAATTAAAAAAAAAACTACTACAAGGAGTTGTTTAATCTCTAAGTCCCAGTAGTGATGGTGCAAATGTCATATACAGATATAATAGAAGCAAAGTTTTTAGGGAGAGACAGACCAACTAATCTGAGGAAGTAGAAATGCTCTCAAAAGGTCTTTGTTCTTTTTCCAGATACAGCAAAGGATCCAACAAAAACACCCATCCTCCAAATCTTCCCTTGTAACAACACCTCTAAATTTTTTTGAAGGTGTAATTTCAGTAAATACAAGATTATGACAATATTATAATTTGCTCTCGGAGAAAAGGGAGTATTTCCAAAGCTGGTTACATGAAAATTGTGACTTTGGTGGAAATCCTTGAAGTTCAAACCCACTGTTTCTGAAACCAGTCCTTTTAAAGGTGTCTATGTGTCTTCACACTCTGAAACTGGAACATCACAATCACACTAAATCTGACTTACTAACTCCCAAATAAGACACTATGTAGAGTATCCTAGTGTAGAGAACATTTCTTATTTTATTTATGCAAAGCCTAACAGAATTAACTTTCTCACAGCTGACTTCCAAGCATTTCAGTCATAAACAGATAAGTGTGTCAATTAAATGGTCATAAGGGTCCTTCTGTTGAACCAGTTTGAAGTCAAAACTTTGAGGTTTTCTCTAAAAATTAAGTAAGGATAAGCACAGGCTGATGTGATCTTCATTCCATAGACCAAATACTTAATATTCTGCAGCCTTTTTGCCTTTAAGCCATCTACAGCAATGTCACTATTGTCAGTACTGGAAGATTCACATGGCAAAGCAAATTAAGCTCTTACAAAACTTAGTGAAGTCAAGCAGCAAACTCAGGGGAAGACACAACAGAAATCAGTGTCAGTCAATTCTTAAACTCTCTCAATTCGATGGTGGCCTCTCTATTTGTTCAGTTAAATATATTAGTAGCTCTCATCAGAAACTTAAATGAAAAGCATACATCTAGAATCCCCTGTAGTGTTTCCTCCACAGCTTAGAGCAAGAAGATAGTAAAGAGTTTGCCAATCAACCACCTACCCTAAAATGTACATTAAGCCAATAATAATCATAACATACTGCATAAATTTAATATAATTAATTGGAAAAACCCCCATTTAATTTAGAGCTGGAAAGATTTATTCCTGTAGACACTGGCATATTTCACAGTACCATGAGTGTAAGTTCCTGTGCCACCAGGTAGCTCAGACACCTTCAGCCATGAAAACAGCTACAGTGGCTTTTTTTCAGGAATTATCACTTTGAAGAAGTACATTATTTTTTCTTATGGTTTCCTGATTTTATCTTCTACAATCCATACCTACTTGCGTGTCCACATTAAACTAATTTATTGTGCTAAGGCTGAGAAGGTACTGGCATGCAGGCTTCTCAAAAATACTATTTTTCCATATTCCATTAATTCTGTTTGAGAGCAGAGTTTGTCAAAATGCTTGTCTGCTTCAAGCATGACCAATGACTGAGAATATGCTTACTCTGGCTTGTAACAAAAACAGGCTTGAACAAGAGCTGAAATTTTCAGTAGCTGGTATCTGCATGGCATTCTTCACTTCAGTCTGAAAAACACTACATTAATGACTTGCATTTAAAACTCTGCTAAAAACTGTTTTTCCCTTCCCTGCCAGGATGACTGATGAATTTTCTGCTTTACAGACAGAGCTCCAGAGGAACATAACTGTGCTGTTTCTTGCTTCTGAACTGGACACTAATCAGAATTTTAGGAAATGTTGCTATTTCTCTGGAAGAAGAATGAATGGTGTGGTAAGGACACTTCCACTTTCTAGTTCTAGTTGCTTAATTCTACCCAACACTTCTTCTGTATTATAGTTCTGAAACTATTTCACCACCTAGTACCAAGGATGTTCTAATAAGCATCCAATGTTTCTTTTTCCTGATTTAGAATTCTAGTAGAACTGAATTCCTACGTAACTATGATTTCTTTTGAGATCCCCAACAGTCTTAGGAAATCACCTTTCCCCATCATCCTTTAAAACAAACATTTAAAATAAGACATTTAAATCAGAAATTTTTCTAACCAAACTCTAGAGGTCTGTTTGCTAAAAAGAAAAAGCTAAAGATTAAAAATGTTGAAACTGGTTTTTGTCCTAGTTAGAATGAGTGGTCTTGATCAGAAACTTTAGGAAGTTTCATTACACAACATTAACATATCAAACAAATCTGCAAACAACTAAGTTTTTACCTGCAAATCTTTTGTTTCCAGTCTTGCAAGTGAATGCCAAGTACCAGAATTAATAATTTTGTTTTTTTCCCTCAGTTTAGCTTTAAAATTGGCTGGCCTTTGAGGAAAGGTGAATAACAGGAAAGAGAAAACTCACATCACTCTACATTAACCTAAACAGAAAATCCATTTAATATATATAGAATCCACAAAAAGTCTGTAACATGGATCATATATTAAGAGTTAGGAAAGTGTTTCCTGCAACACACAAAAAAAAAATTGTCGGCAGTATTTCAAATCATCTGATTTAAGAAAAGGTGTCCTATGACAACTACAAGCCAACATATCCTGCACTGCTCAACAGGAATAAACAGATGTGGGCAAACCCTAAGGTTTTATCCAGAGCAAGCTCAAAGAAGTAACTTTCCTCTAAGTAGGAGTGATCTAAGCCTGTGAGTACAGAAACAGCCTCCACTTGTTGCACACTTACATGCACCAGAGAGCTTTTTACATTCTTGTAAATAGAATCACAGCTCAAAAATCAGTGACATCATGATAAGGTTTTCTGAAGAACCAAGAAAACTGCTTGAACTTCTCAGATCCAGAGGCAGCAGCAGCACTGCAATAAATTCCAGTCTGCAAGGTCAGACTGAGGCTACTGGTGCTATTGTGCCATGGGCAGACAAAAGAGAAACTGCAAAAGTGAGACTGTGCAGGGGAAACTAAAGCAGGGCCTGAAACAGCTGAACACTCAGACAGTGAGCACAGGAGGGTGAGTGCAGCAGAGACCCAAAGCACTGAGGAATAACAAAGCATAACAGAAAGCTCTTGCCTTGACATGGACACAAACAGACCAAGGGCCTTGTGAGAGACCCATACAAGAGTGTATCCAGCTTACCTACTAACACCCCTAAGGATGAGACTGAACCACCTCAGCCCATATAAATGAGAAAGAAATACCTCTTAGGGAAAAGTGTTGGGACTGCTATGGATCTGACAATGCCATGGCTTTGTACAGCTCATCCTGGTTATTGCAGCCCTACTGTGACTTAGAACATGGGCCCTGGCACTCTGCCCCCTGCATCAAAACACTTCTGGTTTTTACATCCTCTGAAGGACAAACCATGCAAAAACAAAACCAAAACAACAATGAACCCAAACAAAACAAACACACAAACAAACCCCCCACACACAAATAAAACAAAAACAAAAAAAAAAACCAAACCAAAAAAACCCCAAAACCAACACCTTCACCAACAACAAAGCAGGGAAAAATCTTACATTAGAAATAAATAGACCCCATCCTATTTCCCCTAGCTAAACTAAATATTTTCATGTGTGTAAACAGAAAACAAAGACTGAAAAAGGAATGTTGTGTTCCAAGTCAGAGCTTCAGTGCAGACAGATGGCCACATATGTACGTCATAGACATGAGTTCATCCAGTTTTGGGAATCCTGGTAGCCCTCAGGCCAACCCCTCAGTGAGTTTGTCATTCCAGCAGTAAAACATGTAGAACATTATCTCATCAGAACATCCAATACAGTGATGTATAGAAAGGATGTTTAGTCCTGCCCATGGAAGAAGTGTAAACATGCCTGCAGCTCATAATTACTGTTGATCTATGAGTCACAAAAGCACCAACACTTCAATTGTTCAACATGAAAATCAGATTTTTGGACACACACAGAGCTCTCTGGCAGCATCTTACCTAGCAGGGAGTATGTCAGACTATTTTACAGGTTATTTTTCCCCTTTTGCACTGCATGATCTACAGCAAAGGAAATGTGAACTTACTGCTTTTATTTTCAGCCTACAGCAGCCAGAGGATCACCTCCAAATTTCTAATTAGCTCTGTTTAGGTAAATCACCTCAAGGCAATTCCAACACTTTTTAAGTATCATTATGTCACAACTTACTCTCTAGGACAATTAGTGGTGACTTAAGACCATGGGGCAAACCACAGCTTGATTGGCTGAATGACATCTGGAGCTCACAAGTAAAAAATACAATTTCTTACACATTGAGCAGAGGTCACTCTTTACAAAATGACAGAACCCCCCAATATGTTGTACAGTCTTGTCCACAGAGAATTACTCTTTTAAGTACAAAGACTCACAAGATTTTCACTAATGTTACAGAAATAGCACTACTACATTTAGAGGAATTATTTTTACCCCCTCAACAAATAACTCATGCTTAAAAATGAAAATTTATGTACATTTATGAACCCTTCATTAATCTAACCATACCGTTCACCTTCCTTTCTTTCTGCTTTCCTAGGAGCAGCTTCACTTTCTTTTTGTTTCTAGGCAGTATCTAATCCCTTTTTTTCATGCAGTTTATGATGCATCTCACACATTATAGTAAGTTGTGATGTGCACAGAATTACTTACTCAAAACAGCTTTAAGGGTTCTTTAACAAAATCCAAGGTTAAATTTTTCCCACATGGGTTTAATCACATCTATCCTGTAACATCCTACTGAGAAAGAGTTAAAGTGAACTTCACCTTATATTTCGTGTTGAAACCAGTACAGTATGGAAAATAAAGTTCTTTTTCTTTATATTAAGTCATGCAGAGCATACCTGTTGTTCACACAGTACTTAATAAGCCCTCATGGTTGTGCAACCCCTGTGCCACAGCACAAACCAGCTGCATTATCAACAAACTGGGTAAGAGTGCAGGAGAGGCAATCCAGGAAAAGCCAGGTGCTAGAAACACGGCAAGATGTGACTCATTCTTTGGCACCAGCTCCTTTGACTGAATTCCCAGGAATTCCTCTGCATTTCAGAAGTGACAAAAGGAAACAGTCATCTCAGGGCATTCCCAAGTACATGTGGGATCAGTTTCTTACTCAGCACTTACGTAGGTCAAATTTCCCTAAAGTCAGTGGTGTTTTCCTGGGGGAATGCTGCCTTCATCCAAGGCACCAGAAATACCAAATTTTCAGTAATGCTCTATTTTAATATAATAACACAATACTACAAATGTAACTGTATCATAAAGGATTCTATTTTGCAGCTAACTAAATTCCCTGATGCTTGGTCTGAGGATATCACTGCCCCATCTGCAAACACGGGATGGCTGAGTTTCCTTGTAGTTTGCTAATTAATTGGCAGGAAACCAAACATTTCTCCAGTACCAGGGCTTCATCATACGTTTCTACAAAATATTTTGACAGTCAGCAAAAGCAATCTTGCTCCAAATTCTTCAGTTAGCTCTGACTGTAACACAATAATGAAAATGTAACATGAAGTCTACATGGTTTTTTCACTTTTCTTTCTAATGTATATGAAAATGACAAAGTACAGTATTTTAAAGCAGGAACTTTCTTCACAGCAAAATCAGCGTCTTAAGGGTGTAGATTATAATGTTGTAAAAGTAGAATATAAAAAATTATATTCCCTCAACTTCCACACATTTCTCATTGTCCTAAATAATTTGATATTTACAGTATTAGATGAAATAGCAAATATGCCAGGAACCTGTACCATAAATAAGTGCTTTACTCTTTTCTGTCACACAGAGTCTTCTGTGCAATAAACTCCTATAAAATTCAGTTATATTTTTAGAAACAGCTAAGCTAACAGACTGTTTTGAATTTATTACTCCTAATTCTTACTAGAATAATTAAGATGACAAAGTAATGACTTTCCACCTCAAAATACTTGATGGAATCACAGGATAATTCATGTTAAGAGGAACCTCAGGAGGTCTTCAGCCATCACCATGGTGACTGACAGTCTCAACTTTGAAGTTCACCATCTTTTCCTTTCATCATGTTCCCATTACTGTAAATTCTTCCACGCAAATTATTCATTGCTGTCTTTTTTATCCTGAGACCTGCTAACACAGGAGGCTGCTCTCTATCAATCACATTGTCTAAAGTCTTGCCTTTTTGCTGCCTCCACCAGCAGCATGTGGTGATTTTCACTTGCTGTATTTTAGGCACTTAGGTCAGACACGTCTCCCGTGGCTGTGCTGAACCTTGTGCACGAAGGCTGTGTGCACACACGGAGCTCCGTGTTGTGCACGTTATGGTGCACACGCATACACATACACACAATAGATACTATTGCAAACAATAACCAAATGTAACCTGGGACTCATTTTTGTACTGGTTTAAGGCTCTTTCCTCCCACTTGGTTCCATCAGAATGGTAACATGGACATAACTAAACCAGTCCAAAATAGGCTTTCTCTCAGTCCAGCTTACATATGGGTATGTACACCAGCGTTACTCCCTGACAGTGATATTCTTGATTAACAAGTTCTCTCTCTATGCTGCCAATAAAAAAGTTCTCCACCACAGGAGCAGCCGGTGGGCAGCAGTTCATTCAGTGTCAAGCAGCTGGTTTTGCTCTCATTAACTCACCCTGACAGTATAAACACTGGCTGGTGATATAGATTTAGGCGACCGAAGATTTTGGTCTGTTGGAGGTCTTTGCTAAGGAAGCTCCTCTTCTACACCTGCACAGGTACGCGGCTTGTGAGGGGGAACGTGCTGCTGGCTGCGGAGCCATCCCCTCGCCACCGACGCAGACACAACACCATCAGAGGATTCCTGGGCGTTTCTTCTCCTGCTGCTGCCCCCGGGGTCGGGCCGGGGGCCGGGGCCGCTCGGGCAGGCGGAGCGGGGAGAGCGGAGAGCCCGGGGGTCGCCGCCAGCGGGGAAAGTCCCGCTCCGAGCCGGGAATTCCCGCAGCGGCGCCGGGAGGACGCGGCGCTCGGAGCTTTCGCAAGGCGGAGCCAGCGCCGCCCGCCAGCCCCCCGAGGGACCCCCGGTGCGCCGGGAGCCTCCTCCCCCTCAGCGCCCCTCCTGCAGCCGCCCGCCCGCATTCCCCTCGCCAGCCGGGACTTCCCCCGTGCCCTCGGCGCCTCCCGCTCGCCCCGCTCCCTCGCCCCCAGGTTTCTCCCCCCGCCCCCGGTGCCGGTTCTCCCGCTCGCCCCTGCCGGGGTTCCCCGGGCAGCGCCGCCCCCGGGGCCGCATCCCGCGCGGGCCGCGAGGGAACGAGCTCTCGGCACGCCCGGGGCTCTCCCCCGAGGGCGGAGCGCGGCCCGGCCCGGCCCCAGCCGCGGAAAGAAGCAGCGGCACAGGCGGGTCCTGCGAGCGCTTAAAGGGAGCGGCTGCCTCCTCCCGCGGCGGGGAAGGCGGAAGAGCGAAGCCGCTGCCTCGGTTCTGCTGCGCTCCGGGGTTTTATGCACCTGTCCGGGCTCCTGCTCGCCCTGGAGAAGGAACAGAAGGGAGCTGCCCCGGCCATGTGCTCGGTAAGCGAGGCCGGCAGCACAGACCCCTTGGTGACCCGCTTCAGGCAGGTGGAGGAGACGCTGGAGAAGCTGCACCGAGAAAACAGGAGCTTGAAGAATAAAGTGCCTCGGTACAACGCGCTCTGCACCTTGTACCACGAGTCCGCGCAGCAGCTGAAGCATCTCCAGCTGCAGCTGGCGGCCAAGGAGGCGACGATCCGGGAGCTGCGGGGCAGCCTGGCCCGGCAGCGGCAGCCCCCGGCGCCGGGAGGGGATGCGGCGGCGGGCGCGGAGCCGGCCCACTCGCTGGTGGAGAGCCTGCTGGAGCAGCTGGAGCAGGCCCGAGACCAGCTGAGGGACAGCGAGCGGCTCTCGGCGCGGAGAGAGGAGGCGCTGAGCCAGGTAAAGCCGCGGGCGCGCAGGGAGCGCCTTTCCGCGCTGCTGCCCCGGGAGCGCGGCGCGGCAGCAGCGGCGCTGCGGGGCGGAGGCTGCGGGCGTTCTGCCCCCGGAGCGCTCGCTGGGTGCTGGGGGCGGCTGAGCGAGGGCTTGAGCCCCTTCCAGCGATGCCCGAAGCAACTTTGCGCCCGTTTGTGTCCAAAGGTGGCGCCTCCTGCGTTCCCTTCAAAAAGGCAAACGATAAAATCCTAAACCAAAAACTTAGCATGGCACTATAGATCTTCATGCAACTATTTTCGTAAGGAGAAAGAAAAACAGTAAGAAAACTCTATGAATTTAGTACTTGCAACAATTTTGTTCTCAAAGATAATCAGCTGATGCTACGAATTTTTCTATTACGGTGTTTTTTTGAAGTGCTCTTAAAAATGGATTTTTGTATTGACAGTGAGGTAGCACGTTCATATTTGAAGAAGTTACTGAGAAGTCTGGAGAGACAGATTATGGAAATCAGTACCTTCTTGAAAGAAAAAAACCTGAAAACTGCATCCCTCCCCATCCAGCTCAAGTGCTGTTTTGGTTACTGTCATTAAGACTTTCCCAGGTTCAGCCTGAAATTCTCAAAGATTTTTAAAGCATTTATTTCTAGATGAAGCTGCATGAAGTAATTTCCAAACTGAGCAGTAGTACTTAAAACTGAAACAAGTGTTTTTGTCATAAGTAATCTCTTGAACCTAATGCTTATACAAAACATTTTCCATATATGACACTCACTTAAAATACATATTAAAAAGTTCATGTTTGGAAATTTGTTATAAGAGATGATCTCACTGACACTTTGCAGACAGATGACAAACCTATGGTAATTGAACATATTTGAAAGGCTGATGCTGAATATCTTTAAAGGGGAAGTTTAGCATTCAGCATGAAGCTAAAGAATGGAAATGTCAGTAATAAGAACAAGAGCTGTTTATCTGTGTCAGATGTTAATTTTTATTTCTTGAAAGAATAAAATGCTGTGCCCCATCAGAACACTGAAATAATTGGCACTAAATAATAACCAAATAAAAAAACATTTTTGTGAAGCCAGAGGCCAGTGTGCTGGCAAAGAGTGTTGCTGGTGATTTACAGCTCTATTTGCACTCCTGGGAACTGGAATGGTAGAGCTGGGATTGTAGCTGTCTCATTGTCTGCACTGGCATCCAGAGATCCTTGATTCTGGAGGAGCAGCGCTGCAGAGGTTTCTGGTACCAGCATCTGCTGCTTCTTGAGGGTGTGTAAAAACCAGCTGGTTTGTTTACAAAGCCAGAAGCAGTGCCTTTCAGGTTCATGGAACTACAGGTGGTTTGCACCAGTCACCAAGCAAACCTCTTCCTTCTTCAAATACCTGCAGAGATGTTAGTGCAGTGTGGATGATCCCACAGAGCTCCCAGTAGGACAAGGAGATGCAGAAACAAGGTACACAGTTGTTCCCTAGGGGTGTGTCAGACCCCCTCATGTAACTGGGATTCAGCTGTGGCCAAACTAGAGCCACTGCTGCCACATGGGTTTTATTTTCTGCTTGTTTGTCCTTACCTTACCATTCCCTTCCTTTCCTAGGTGGGAAAGTTGCTCTGTTTTGTCCTTGTGACAATGCCAGGCAGTGAATACACTTCACTGGATTTGATGACTTAACAGTTCCTTTTTTCTATTGAGGAAAATCTCTATTATCTGGTAGTTTAGTATACAGGACCTGTAAGTATTTTTCAGTCTCCACAGTTATTCATCTTAAATTGCTTTGTTTCTTCTTTTTGTTGCTGCTGTATAGTCATAACATCTTCCTGAATTTTTGCTGCTTGTTCCTCCATTCTCCTGATTAGAAAGTGCTTGCATGGCTGCCTGAGCAGTTCTTGATTGATTGTTACAATAGTTCCAAGGTCTTGTGATCATACAGAAATGAAATTGATTTAGTCTACCTTTTAAGTACTTTGCAATGAGTACAGGAGCAATAAGGAATTACTGCAATATTGAGGTCAGTCTAAGATATATTTTGGCTTTTGACTTTATTTTGCTTTTACATAACTTCCCCTCCCCCCTCTGTTTAGGAAGTGCAGAAGTTGAATCAGCAGCTAGAGGAGAAAAATGGAGAGATACAGCAGATGATAAATCAGCCTCCATATGAGAAGGAGAGAGAAATCTTACGACTGCAGAAGACTTTGGCAGAGAAGGAGAAGGCTCAGGCCACCAGTGATGTTTTGTGCCGTTCACTCACTGATGAAACTCACCAGCTTCAGCGCAAATTAGCATCCACAGCAGAGATGTGTCAACATCTGGCAAAATGTCTAGAAGAGAAGCAAAGAAAAGAGAAAGGGAATTCAGATGACCAGATACCTACAGAAAGATCTAATCAGGTATTCTTACAGCTACTGTGTGTGTGTTTAAAGTCTTATTAGCTTCTGAGATGTTAATTACAGTATGATACCTGTAACTGGGGAATGGTTGAGAACAGCCCTTTAAATAATTTCATGTAGGGTGTTAAGACTGCCATGGCAATGGTAAATAATTCTGCCTATCTGAAATTTAGGATGGAAGCAGTTGTCTACCACTTCCAACTTTGGCCATCTCATCATCAGAGGCTTTTTTTGGAGAGGAGAAGAACTTGAGAGGTTTTGTCCAACCTCAGCAATTCCATGATCACAGTTCTTCCCTCAATAGACAGGAGACAGTACCTACCTTATACCACCCCTGCTTCTGTGCAGCACTAGATGGTGCTGTGATTTTGAAGCCCATCTCTCCTGATTACTTAGTTTAAGTACCAAAATCACAAAACAAAGCAGAGATATTTCAAAGTAATATTTCTAAGTAATATTTCTATTAAGAACTCTGTAACATGTGGTCTTCTCAGATCAGGATTTGGCTTTGCACACATAGTACAGACCTACAGAAAGTTGGTTAGTGGAATATGAGTCAAGGTGTCTTACCTTTTTTTTTTTACTCTGGGATTCCCCCTGGCCTCTCTGAGTGCAGGGCAATGCTTCTCTTCAGGAAGGATGTTTAAAAAAAAAGCTTCATAATAGGACAGTGTCAGAAGTGCTACTGCAGGGCAAAGAAACACCTGGATTTTGGTGTACTTTGCTAATGGCTGTTGAGGCTTCAGTTAAAGTTCTCAGCATGGGGTAAAGGTAAATCATTGTTCTGTTGTTCCAGAAGTCCTGATGGCTGAGAGTCATTCATTAAAATTAGGTAATTCATTAAAACACCATAAGGGAATAACATTAGCAGTGCTGCCTCTAGTAACAAATCAGAGCAGTGAGTAGGGTGCTACAGACAGTTCTCACAAAAATGAATAATTCTGACTTCTGCTCTTACTGCTACACCATGGTAATGCTGTTTTCCACATGACCACTCATCTGTGCTGTTGTGATGAATTCTATACATACTCATGTCTGCTTTGTCAAACATCCCAGAAGTGTTTCCAAAGAAAACTTACATTAAAGTTACTTGTAAGAAATAGGAGTTGAGTAGATAGAGGAAAAAAAAGACTTTTTAAGGGACTTGAAGCATTTGGCATTATCATATTTAACGTGTAGTTGATAGACAGGAAACTTGATTGACTTTGATATATGCAATAAGAAGCTAACCTTGTAGAGTGGGGACTTCCCTGTTGAAGAGGAGAAATTTCAGATGCCATTACTAGCTGATTCTAGGGAATTTTGCAAAAAAGTGTTCTATATTACTCACGTACACTGGGGTTTTTTTAAGCAGATGTCACAACTGTAAAAGAGAGGTATCATTTTAGTCAATTATTTAGCAAGCAGGGTTTTTTCCCCTCAGTAATTTCTTCCTAGTACTGTCCAAAATTGACAGTAATAACAAAGCAAGATGAAGGCATATCTGTGCCTTTGTCATGTATTCTCCCACTCCAGACAAGTAGTTTTGTGTAAACTCTTAAACGCTGTTGTCATGTGGTCTATTTAATAGCAGTACCAAGTTCATAAAATCCTAGATGTATGTCATTACACATCACATTAAAAAGAAAAAAAAAATTACTTCCAGTTAACAGCACAGCCAAACAGCATCTGAGATTTTTATGTTAAAGTAACACCTAACTGTATCTGAAAATTACAGCTTTTAGACAATGAAACTTCACTTCAAGCTCTTATCTGCAATTTACAAGAGGAAAACAGGATGTTAAAACAAAAAGTAGCTCACGTGAGTACTTTCATTTTGTTACAGATTAATATTTTGTATTAGAGTAAGTTAAGTATTTTGAATTAGAGTAAATTAAGTATTTTGTATTAGAGTAAATTGGAATAGATAAGTCTAGTTAATCTAATTACACAGCAGTTTAAAGCAAGACAGTTTTTCTTAGTCCTTTCAACATGGCACATAGTGTTTGTACCCTTAGCTGAGAACAACTCATTACATAATTTTTGTTGTTAAAAATACAGTGCAGAAGAAAATTTTCACGTTCCTTCCATGGGTCAGTATTCCACCCCAGAAGAATGGCACTAAGCCCACTAGACCCCTCCCTTTCCACATTATTTGATATTGTCCCTTTGGACTGGGAGATGGGAAGGCTGCCCATGGAGAGTCTGCACAATCATCTCCTGCTCTCCTGTACAGTCACTTACTCACCCTCAGGGGTCGAGTCAGCATGTGACATTATCCCCTAGAGGATTTTGGTCCTGCACATACAGACAGTCTATGAAAGCTTGGAAGTTTGTGTCTCCCTGTTCTTCACGCCTCTCCTGGATGAACTTTCAGGTGGAAGATTTAAATGCAAAATGGCAGAAGTACGACGCGAGCAGGGATGAGTACGTGAAGCGACTCCACCAGCAGCTGAAGGAGATGAAGTCACAGCTGGAGCAGCACCATGGAGGAGCTCCAGCACAAAGGAATTCTGACCTGATGCACAAGGAGATATTCCGGTTAAACAAACTACTGGAAGAGAAAATGAATGAGTGCATAAAAACCAAGAGAGAACTGGAAGACATGAAGAAGGCTAGTGAAGGAGATAATGAGCGCATACAAATGCTGGAGCAACAGGTCATTATGTTTCTTTTTCCTAGACATGGGAATTCTTAGTTTCTTCCCAGACCACTGAAGTCCAAGGGGGAAAAAGGGATTTCTTTTTTGGACATCTGCCTGTCTGTGCACATTTGGCTATACAGATACTTAACAACAGAGATTTAAAGGAAACTCACTACTTAAAGAACCACATGCAGTTCTGCTGGTCTTAATACAGAATATGAAAGATCTGTAAAAGAAATACAAACACCTTTGAAATACACATACGATAGAGAAGATAATACTGACATTCTGGGAATAAGTAAAAAGGAATCAGTCTCAGCTTTTCAGTCTAACCTGCCAATGCTCTAATGTATAAAATATTAACATAATAATTCTATTTCAGGTCCTGGTTTATAAAGATGATTTCACATCTGAGAGATCAGACAGAGAACGAGCACAGAGTAAAATACAAGAACTTCAGGCAGAAGTTGCATGTCTTCAACACCAGCTAGCAAGAAGACAGGTAAGAAAGCAGCATGCTCCTTCTTTAATTTAAGCATGTCAACAGGATTTGGGACTAAAATATACTTTTAAATATATTTTAAAAGTATCTTAGTATTTCTAAAACAGTTTCAGCAGGTATCAAAAACTTCAATTGTTTCATAGTCAGTTCTGGTGGAGGTGCTTCCCAGTTCAGATGTAATACCTCTTTCCAGCCCTTTTTCTTCTGCTTTTGGATCAGCATTGGAAGGGTGAATTCTTAGAAGGTACAGGACAGCCATGACTCTTGACATCTTTAAATTAGCACACTGGCTGTATTCTGTGTTTTCTACAAACCTTCTTTACAACAATATTAATAACACTGCAAAAACTGATTAATAATTTATTTACAAGTCCTCCGATAAATATTTGAGTGGTGTTTCAGATCAAGGTGATAAAATATCACCCATTAAAAAATGTATTTTTATTGCATCTTTTTCAAGAGCTCTTCTTTCTCTTTCTAGGACTCAAGAGACACAAGCAGTCATTTCAGAGTTCACGCTGGAAACCAAAATCATTTGTATGTTCAGACGAATGTCGA
The DNA here is from genome assembly GCA_013400635.1 of Hypocryptadius cinnamomeus. NCBI lineage: Eukaryota > Metazoa > Chordata > Aves > Passeriformes > Zosteropidae > Hypocryptadius > Hypocryptadius cinnamomeus. The sequence goes on from VYZP01036024.1 coordinate 48,195, forward strand.
ACACCTACGGGGCAACAGCCCAGGCCAGACGGGCACGAGAAGAACAAACTCACAGTCTGAACAAACTTCTCCTCCTGGGGACAATGGAAACTTGGGATCTGAAGGCAGGGCACAGGGTGAACTCAGATGCCCTCATTGCATGACGTTTTTCAGTGATGAACTCGGTGATGAATTCCTCAAGCACGTTGCTGAATGTTGTCAGTGACCACAGGATGTGAGGGGTGTAAGTCAATCACTACTTTATAGACATAAAACTTGCTCTGTACATGCATCTCCTACAGTCCTAAAACAGAGTAATTCAAATGGAGAGCTCTGGGGAATTAGGAGGATGAACAATATCTACCTCTTACTTGATTTTGCCTTCTCTTGGACTGTGTGAAAGGCTTCAAGAGAAAGCAAAGTGTTTTTCTGAAGAACTATTTTTGACAGCTACAAGGAAAGCAAGTGTAATGGAGATTCTACTACAAACTAAACTGAAACCTACGGTGGTAGTTCAGCTTCAGAGTGCAGCTTGACTTTATTTGGGTCTAATTCTCTACCACAGTCTGATGGCTTGTGAAAAAATTACTGAACTTGAAATTTTCCTCCTCTTCCAAAAAATGTAGGCTGAAGAACAGGAAGGAATATTTTGGCAGAAGATAGGAAAAATCTTATTGGGCTTTATCTGGATTAAAAGTGAAAGTATTTTCTTGACTCTTGAAGCTGAACTCTCAGACATCTCATCTGAAAATCCTTCTGTTTAACTGAAATCAGAAGAAGTGAAGAAAACATAAAAGGGCTGGTTATTGACTAAAACTAGCCTGCCTTTTTTGCACAGAAACAAGGTACAGGGATATTTATATTGTCTGTGCCATAAGTATCTATCTTACAGATTTGTAAATGTATATTTGTGGAATTATTGTTTGTATTCCCATTTGACCTAAGGATTATTTTTATAATAAAAGTGACTGTGCATTTGCTTTACTACAAAAGGGGTCCAAAAAATCTATTTTGGTGTAAGTATTTAAATGTGGAATAGTGACTATACTAAAGGCTAATTAAATGTCATGGTTTCAGATATGAGTTATTTCATTACTTCAGTGATAACCAGCTTCTCAGACTATTTTCAAATATGTTGAAAAAAAAATCACTCCTCATCTCTGAGTGGAAGATTGACATTTCAGAGGCACAGGAACACATTTAACCCCCTACCCTGCATGTGACTATGTCAATGCTAACTTAAATTTCTTCTTATCCTGTCTGCACCCAAGAGAGCTACAACAAATAGCAGGGGACTGTTTTGAGAAGGGGTATGAGCAATTAAAGTGTACAAATATAAGAGTGCCACAGGTTTTTGCAGCCTTAGCTCCAGGTGAAGCTGAAATTGTTTTCTCACTGTGTCAGAGCAAGAGTTAAGGATGGGATAGAAAGTAAAGGCCTACTGCAACCATGGCACTTCATAATTAAAGAAAACTTGCTTCGTCTAACAACACTTTTGTCTTCTGCTTTGCTCTGTTTCACGTTCTACACTTCAAAAGGAATGTGGATTATTTTTCTGGATATATCCTTTTTGGGATTCTGTTGCAGCCCCAAAGGAAGATGATGGTTTATGCCACTCTTACGTGGCATATCACCAAAAGCAATGCCTGGGCCCTTGCATGCAGCAATGGTTACTGTTAATCTAATTTAAACCTGCCTGCAATCCTGTCATTCACTACCAGCTTGTTCTTCCCAACACAACATGCACAAACATGCAGAAAGTTTTGGGTTTTTTTTTTTAGTGACCATTTTTTACATTGCCTTTTAAGGTCTTAGAGATCAGATGCAGCCCAGAGAATATAAGCTGAGAAACATGATTAAACTTCCTGTGGCATAAGCTAATCTTACTTTTTTGACTGTTCTCATTAGACAAGCCTGGTTTACAGCTTCAGTGTTTATCAGTATGATAATGCCAGTGATTGATACAGCAAAACAGGGACTTGGGTTTTGTACTGATTCACACTAGAAGACACTTAAGAAAACAAACAGAACAGTAAAGTAAGTTAGGTCTTGGCAGTACCTTTTTTGAATTGCATTGAGATGATGACTGCTTTAATATACATCAGAAGCTGAAGTCTGCTGTAGGCTTCCATTTATGTTAATCCCTGTGGGTATAGTTGGATAGACTGACCTACAATAAGAAATAGTAATTTCTAATAAGAAATAGATGCAGGAATTAGATAGGAGAATGTGCAGTACACAAAAATTAATAGTGCCTATTTTTGTGGATATAAATTCTGTGAATTAGTCCCTAGTCAAAGCAGAGGTTAATTTCACACTAATCCTGGGAAAGGAGAGCACTTCAGTGCTGGGAAACTTGGATATACCTCCAGCAAGGACAATACTGGACCAACAAACAAAAACAGGTAAAGTTACAGATCAAGCACAGATTACAGCTACCACATAAAACAACAGGAGCAATAAATGAGGACTGGCATTTAACTACCTGTGGCATAAATCTAGGACAGGTCTGCTGGTTTTCTGTACGAATATGCCTCTCTTCAGAACTGTTTGAGTTTACCTCTACTGAGGTTTTTGGGGTTTTTTTTCCCCCAGCTGGTAAAATGCATGACTGTTTCTTGTTCTGGCTTACCCAAGAAATGTTACACTACAAAGAACAACCACTGTCTTACATGCAAATGTTTGTTTCAGATGATGGGCCATAAACTATTGCTCCTAAGGAAAGTTGTCTGTTATGCAGTGCTTTGACTTTTACACCAAATTCACTGGTAGGTCACTTGCTAAAACACTACAAAGTCTTTACCTGCCCCATCCTCACCAGGCAAAGCATACACACCAAGGCATCCCCAGCAACTGCCACCACCCCCTACCTTCACCAGTCACATTTCTCAACTTGTAGACCAGAATGCATTAAAACCTGTCAGCTCCACTATCCCAACACTGAAGTGTAAGTGGCTGTGAGTTTCCAGCATTTTTGAACCCTTTAAATTAAGAAAAGCTCCTTCTGGCCTCACACTGGTGCTCTCTTCTTGTTGGATGGTTGTCTTGCTTGGTTGAATAGCAACAGCAACCCAGCTCCTTTCCTAAAAGAAAGCAATAAAGGCATAATGAGTAAGAAAGTAACTGCATGCAGTGAAAGGAGCTTCAGTAGCATAAACTTTGTGAACTTTCATTATCCATTTGTACTACACTCATTCACTGAAACACATAATCTGTAAAACTGCAGAAAGACATCCTCACACAATAGACTCTTGAAATCATACAGAAAAATTGCCTGACTATATGGATGGGGCTCAGTTCCTCATCTGCTGTATTGGTAACAAAGGCATCCAAGAGAAATAAGCCCTGTTTTCAGGCAAAGTTAATGCCTGTTCAGGCTTCTGTAGATCTCTCATTCAGGCAAGCCCTGCCTGTACTGCAGTGGCATGCCAATACCAGACAGAAGGCAGAGACACTGCAGTTCCACAGAGGCTGAGAGCAGGCAGGATAACTGCCTCTTCTGGGACTTGTAGGAACGTGTCTTTAACATATTAAAAGCTGCCAAGATGGATTTGTCCAATTACCTTCATGATTAGTCCCTTCTCCTAAAATTTCTCCTCCACCAAATGACCGTTCCTCACTTTTGCTCTCCAAACCAACCTGAGTCCAGACCTAGGGCAACTCAGCCCCTGAGGATCTGTCTCACCTCCACAGCAATGAGATTTTCAGACTGTATAATCTCCAGCTGCTGGCAAGCTTGTTCTCCTTTCTCCTGGACCTAACTACAATGCACTTTGCTCGGGATTTTGAAGTAAAGGCTGTTTCCTAATAACCATGCTGGTTGCCATGCAGAAGTGGGCCCTCAGCACACAATCACGACAGCAGCTGTAGGCAACACTGACTCACTGCATCTTAGAAAATAAAAAAGCAAGAAGCCTCAGAAGTTGGTCCCTACCCCAAAAGCCCCAAGGGAGAAAAGATCAACAATAATGCTCTTTCTTGTAGCATGGGCTACAGAGCCTAAAAGGTTTCTCAAATAATGTGCAACTTCTAAGTCCATGTCTGCTTCAGGCTTCAGTGATTTAGGATATCACATCTTTTAAAATAAACCTTAAATGATGTCTCAAGATAAGTGCTCACTAATAGTAAAACCAACTACAAGAATAAAATTTGTTCAAGAAGCAGATACCTAGCTCTATGCTTTTTTTTTTTTAAACTTCCATTTCCTGTGGCTTTGCTGCATGTGTATATATAGAAAGCAAGGGAAATTCCAAACAAGATGCCACACCATTATACTCAGAACAGCAGTGCTTCTCATTCTCAAAAAGGGAAGTCTCAAATGCTTTTTCTACAAAATCTATGTGAATTCAAAGTATGCTGTAGTAATATTTCATGGTACTATGTCCCAGCAGCTATCAGCTGGGACACAGAGGGTGTTTCAGCCAAAAACCTAAAGTGTAAGAAAGGCTTATGAAGCGCTAGGTCAGCCCAGCAGGACCTCAACAGAGCAATGGGATATAAGGCTAAGCACTCCTGCCTTCTTACCTGATGCTCAAATTCTTCTCTGAGGGCAGAACACAGCCCAGTACCCTCACTGAAGCATTCCCTGAAGCTGCCTGTCCTGGGGCTCAGGGCTCCAGCATGGTCAGCTGGGGATTTACAGGGTGCTACAGGAACTGCTTACACAGGAGCTGCTGGAGGCATCAACCATCCCAAGTGGCACAGCACTTGTGTCTCCACTCCCACTGTTGCTCACTGTGTTATTCCCCTTTCTCATTAGCCCACTTTTTACCCCTCCTTTTACACTTGCTGGTAAGAAGCTGCTGGTGCAGGAACACTCCACAGTATGTGAAGGGTGCATGTGTCTACAGGGGCCAACAGCCTCCCTCAGGAGCTTGAGATCTGTCCATGGCACATGGGGCTCTGGTATGCAGAACACTGAATCAGATGGGGGGTTAAGAGACAGCTGATTTCAAATGGGTGTTTTTGGTGCCTTCTAGAAGTCTGTACTTCATCACACTCATTGCCTCACCACCCTTCCCCAGACCAACCCTCCAGCACATCTTCTGGAGATCTGGCTGATGGCTGGGCTGAGTAGGGCACCTGACTGCCCGTGGTGACCCCCACCTCCTCAGGGTCACAGGAACTCACCTTGCCTGAGGCTTTCACCCTCTCATTTCTGAAGGAGTGGGAGGGAAGAATGAGCAGCGGGACCCTCCTCCCCCATCCTACACTCACCAAATCATCTTCATACAAAAAGGATTTTAATTTTTTTTTTTTTTACTCATAGGCAGATACCTTGGTTACACACAAATATCACAGGTCCTTTATACAGGAGGGGCAAAAGCCTGGTGTGTGCCCCACCAGCTCTTTGGCCAGCACTGGAACATCCCATGCCTTGCTTAGCTTCTTGGTTCCTGCTGCAGGCCAGGCTTCCTTCAGTCCCAAAATTCCCCTGCACAGCCCAAAGAGGCACATCTGAACGGAACAGTGAGTTTCTCACTTCCACAGCAGTCTGGACTTGGGTGATACCCAGTTACCTTCTCTGCTGAGACAAGATCCTACACTATGGGAACAGGGCCTTGATGGCACCAAGGGCAAGGTGATGAGCTGTCATCTCCCTCCAGCTGTGCCCCCACAGCCCTCCCTGGGCTGTGCCAGCTGCAATTTCAACCAGCCAGCCACCTGCACCCACCAGCTGGGCCCCTGGCTGGGAGGAGAGCCACAGGCACACAGACCAGCTCTGGGAGCAGCCCCACTGTGGCTGGTCCCACTCACAAAACCCTGTTTGTTTCCTGCCCAGTGCAAAGCAGGAAGGAGGTCTCAGACCATGCTACAACAGGGCAGGGGTTCCATCATCTTGTAGGACTCACAGGTGGGGAGCTGAGAGATGCTCAGATCTTGGACCAATTGAGTCCAGCTCATACAACAGGAAAAATGAGCAAAAAAAAGGAGCTCAGACACCCACAGAAGAATCAGCCCTTGTTCTGTCACTACCACATCTCAGGGAAATTCAGACCTCCAGGGAGGCATGTAAAGGTCCACAGACACTACAGGAAAAACATCTCCTACCAAGAGAAAGTGGGGCTTGGGGGGATGTGAAGCAACTCACACACACAGCTGAGCACAGTCTAATAGAGCATAACACTCCTCTTTCCCACCACCTGAGCTTGCCCTCCGTAATGCAGATCTAATTTAGTGATTCTCAGCTCCTCTTCTGACCTCAGCACTGAACACCTGTTCCACCTCCTGCAAGGCCTGTTCTTACCTCCCCAGGTGGAAGGACAGAGCTTGTGTCACTCCCAGGGACAGCAGGCAGATGGGAAGCAGATACCTCTGGAGGAAAAGGGCCCTTCCTTTGATCCTGGCTGCTGACATAAGGGGTGTCTCTATCCTCCAGTCTCTCCTTTCTGAGCAGTCCACTTACCCATTATCAGAGCCCACTTTTGCCCTATTTCAGTCCCAGTCAAACACAAAAATGGTTCTTGGGGATTCACCATCAGTTCAATGTCACCCAGAGCCTGTGACACTGGCCAGCCCAGCTGAGTGCTCTAGTCACTGAGCTTGGTCTCAAAAGCACCATGCCATTGCCCTTCTTGCTTCTTTAAGTACCTCTTCTAAAGGTATTAAAGATTAAAGAGATGAGTGGTCATTGAAAGGCATTTCAGCTCCAGCAGTAATATCATGACTTTCCCCTGTAGCACCTTCTCAGGGCCAGTCCTCTTGCAAGAGAGACACTCCAAAATAAACAGGGCACAGGTGGGGGTCCTGGTGGTGTGCTTGGCCCAAGGGGGACGAGTCTCTGACAGCCCAGGAGGTTTCTGCCACTTGCAAGCCAGGAATGGAGAGGATGGCTCTGGAGCACTTGCCACTGAGCAGAGGGTCTGGAAAGGGGAATAAGGTATAACTTGTTTTAAAGAAACACCAAGGCTAAGATATGGACTAGACCAGGGTGTTCTAGAGAATAAAGTCTGTGGCTGAGACCAGGAACCAATGTGGGGTGCAGGCAGGCTTTCCCCTCCCACACAAGATCTATCCTTTGATAACCAGGTACGGAATCCCCTAAACTCTCGGCATAGTGACAGCTCCTGGGGACAGTGGAAAAAATTGATGAGCACAACTACCTCATCACCAAAGAACAAGTGACAGCTTATTTTGTGAACTGTTTTTGGGCTTTGTTTTGTTGCACCTACACACACCGGTTGCACGGCACCACGCCCCCTCCTTCAAAATGTCAGTCTTCAACTCCTAACAATAACCACTGAGGGGGAAAAGTGTGTGCTGGCCAGGGCAGTGGGGACTGCACTGGTCTGGCCTTTCTCCTCAACTCAGGTTGCACCCACCTTGTTCTAAGTTTCCTCCTGGTGGTATCTCCTTTCATAGACAGTGGGCAAATATTAATTTTTACCTCTGTGGTTTCCAGGTGACTCTCTCAGGGAAAGTTTACTGGAGCTTTAATCTTCCTGAAATGGCAGCAAGACTGAATAACCACTTCCTCTCAGCACAGCTGAGGAACTTGAAACGTGCAGTTGTTGCAAAAGGGTGTGAGGACACTCTCCCTCCTGCCTCTGCCCTACTCCCCTGCGTGCACCAATGCCACTTGTTACACACACTGGGCAGTAACAAGGTTGGGAAACACTTGAGCAGTAAAAGCCACTCTGACAGCCTGGAAAGGCAAGCCAGTGCTACCTTTTACTCTTCCCTGGAGTCAGCTTGTGCCTTTGCACCCCCAGCAGCTGCAAACAACCTAGATGGGGCATAATCTATACCTGAACCTCTTTCATAGCCTGGGCAACTGAATGATTTTGACCCAAGCCCAAAAAGAATCCCTGCACTATAGGTACTTGCAAATATTTCTGTTTTGCTGCAATAATGCAAAAACAAGTGGGAATAACAGAAAATAACTTGTAACTGGTGTTCACAGAACTGATCTCTTAGGTTGCTTCTGTAACCACAGGGGCACATAATATTCCCAGCATCCACAGAAAAGGGCCCCAATGTCTATAATGAGAAGTTGGGCTTGTGTAACTCTTCAGCAGTTCTTCAGAATCTTTGAGCAGCCTTCTACAAGCTGGGGTTCATGTTCTTAAAAGTGTTAATATTAAAATGGCTTATGTTTGACTGACTTTCAAAGTTCCAGCCTCCTCTATGCAACTTTCTACTTAAGGAAGGCAGAGAGCTGTCACTTGTTTAACTTCTCCTTGTTACTTCTTAAGTGACAACACAGGCTACAGATGATGCTAACACAAACCAGAACAAGCTTTGTGCAAAGAGTGCAACTGTTTTGACATCATTCCAATGAGACAACCCTATAATTTCATGGAAAAAGGCCTGAGCAGGATACACTAAAAATCTCGGGCTCAGGTCACCTGTACAAACACTTAATATTGTCACAAGCTGCAAACTCCACTGAGGCTCTTTTTTCTACACTACTGAACTGCTCATCCTCCCCTGGTTCTATACCCAAGTTCTCTTACCCAGCTTTTGCCAGGACCAGCAAGTTCCCTCCACTTGCATTTTTTGGCAGCCACAGATTTGATGTACCCAGGCTGAAGAGGCTACTCTGGGGCTTGATGCACTGCTGCAGTTTAAGGCTGTGCCCACATTCAGAGATAGCATACTTAAATAATTACAGCGATGATGCAACTTTTTAAGTGCACTATAAAAATAACAAAACACAGACCCCCACCACCTTTGAAAGCTATACTGACTGAAAATCCCAGCTATAGAACAGATAGCAAGTCTTCAGCACACCCAGCCCCATCCTATCACTTGCTGTCCACTAACAGGATGTGGTTCAAAACATGCCATATATCAATACATTATTAACACCTATTTCCAAGCAGACATGGTTTGAACAGTGAAAGTTCAGCTACAAAGGAGTTTAGGGAGCACCTGTAGTGGCAACACCACCTGCAAGTCACCAACAAGCTTCAATGCACCTAACCAGTACAACCTGTAGCTACACAGTTGTTTATCCTGATGCAATTACTCCAGGTCCTGATGCAATGGCTCATGAGTCAAGATGAGTCTGATCTACACAAGAGGCTGACAGTCAAAGCAAGCAACAAATTCAGACTCCAGGGTAAGCAGATCCTTCACATTCAAAAGCCAGAATCTCTTCCAAGTAACATCTGTGGACTACAGGTTTGGAAAACACGACTTTATGTGTCGTGGAGTTTGTGATTTCCACTCCAGCTCTGCAAGTGAGAGGTCCAAGAGGGAAAAGGATAATATAAACACAACAAAAGGCTATAAAAGCTTATGGATTTGGAAGCCAAGACTGACCATAAAGGAAGGGACTTTTAGGAAATAAACAGCAGAATATCTTTTAAGCTCCATTAAATCAATAATGGAAAATTCTGCATGCATGCAAGAGTACTTCAGAGAAAAGGACAAGGGCATGGAGCCAGCACCTAAAGGAAATGCAGAAAGAAACTTACTGGAACTTCTGAACAAAGAACAGGTCTAGGCATGAATTACTTGCCTAAGCCAAATTTACGACTGCCACAGTGAATGGAAAGTTTTCAAAATCCATAGAATAGCTGAGCTTGGGAAGAGGAAGGTCTGAAGATCATGTAGTTCTACATCCCCTACTCAAAGCACGGTCAGCTAGAGCAGGTTGTCTGCGGCTGTGGCCAGTTCAGGTTTTGATCATCTCAAGGATAAGAATCCACAATGTCTCTGTGCAACCTACTCCTGGTTCAATCACCCTAAAAAAAGGTTTTCTTTATGTTTATATGGAATTTTGCATTTCAACTTGCACCCCCTTGCTCTCTTGTTTTGTCACTGGATACCACTGAGCAAAGTCTGGATCCATCTTCCATACTGCCCCCACATCAGGTTTTTATATGCATTTGGAAGATCCCCCTGAGTCTTCTCTTCTACAGGTTGGGCAGCCCCAGCTCTTGCCTCTGCTTGTTTGATGGATGCTCCAAGGCCTGAACTACCCTGGTGGTCCTTGGGTAGACTCTCTCCATGTCTGTCTCATACTGGGGAGTCCAGAACCAGACTGCTCCAGATGTGTCTCACTGGGGCTGAGCAGAGGGGAAGGTTCATCTGCCTCGACATGGTGGCAGCGCTCTGCCCAACAGCTGCCACCTTCAGTACAAGGGACACACCACTGGCTCATGTTCAACTTGCCTGCCAAGACTCCTGGGTTAACCTGAGCTTGAGCTGTTTGGCACTGGTTAAGAAAGGAAGAAATGAGTCTGTTTTTTATCCTGCCCCTCCTCTCTGACCCAAATCTTGAGATGGATTTGATGTATTTATTTATTAACTATCACATCCAAAGTATTCAAGATCTACATAAACAAATAACCCTTGGAGGTAGAGAGGAGACACTAAAACCTCAGCTAAAACACCAGACAAAGACCCTTATTTCAGGAATCAGTGCTGAATAATCAGAAAAACAGCACACTTAGCAAGGCTTTTAAAACAAGCACTTCTGGAAGTGTTTATAAGAAAGATGACACAGTCCATTGTTGGCAGGGATGGATGGTGAAGAGGAAGGAAAGAAATCTTCCACTTAATTTTGGCGGACTACAGAAATTACTCAATTCAAATGCACAGGCTTATTTCGAAAACTCAGCGAACAGACTGATAGAAAATGAGAGAGCCCTGAAAACCTGGGAGGTCTAATGCAGGACCCCATTTTATAGCTAACGTCCCCTAAAGCACAGGAAGTTAAAATCCTGAAAGAACAGTTTCACTACATTAGACTGTATGTCCTTCTGAAAGTCACATGTGTCCACACCACATTTAGGACCCTGATATTAAACAAAGATGAAAGCAAAAGCAAGGAATTGGACTGACTGAGAGAAAAGGACTGAAACCTGACAGAAGTGCAGAGTTCCTGCTGTTCTTACCAAAGTCAGCTGTAACAGAGCAGAAAACAAGCACAAGTGATAACAAGGGACCATGAATTTAAACTAGGGATTCATGGGATACATCAGGTTTTTCAAAGTAACTAGGCTGCTGCTAATCATCAAAAAGTTTATATATTAAAAAAAAAAAAACCCTGGTTGAATTTTTTTAAATTCTCAGAGAGACTCAATCTTATTTGGGAAGTAACAGACAAAACTCCACAAACTCAGAAAGGACAAACATCTTAAAAATTACAACAAACTAACTTCAATCTCTCCTCAAAGGAACAAGGAGATGATTTTTAGGAGCCTGACAACAAGGAGGTGATTTATTCTTGACAAATTCATGTTGGCTGCTACTCATGGTTGAACTGCTGACTGTTTCCTCCTTTTTCAGTGTAACAACAGCCCGGGCGAGCAGAAGAGAAACAGCAGATATCGTGAAATATAATGAGAGTTTCAATGCCTTTTTCACATGACATTTCAGTAAGTAAACTCTTAAAAACATTGTCTTCAGGGCTGCAAAAACTGATGTGGGAGAATATACTAGCAAGGTTCCTTAAACATTGGTCCTGAACATAACAATGAGATATTTTCATTACTGCTTGGGGATGGGACAAAGATGTATTAAACACACATGCAGATCCCAAATGCAAATAAGGTGCCAGTGCATAGGTGAAAGGAATCAGAATGACTTTGGCAAATAGATGGTTTGGAAAAAGCTGGCAATTCAGCAAGTACAGACACAAATTTACATTGTTTGAGGACAACGAACTGCACAAATATGTAACACGGAATCACTAATGGGCTAATTCCTCAAAAAGGATCAGAGGCTGGATTGAGCCATAGGCTGCTATGAACAAACCAGACATGAAAATGCAAAGAATAAAGAGAAAAGCTGTCAGCTGGATGTGAAGAAATCCCTCTGCTCTGCTTGGGGTTAACAAAGCACAGCTGAAGTACCACTCTGTGCTTTGAAAATTGTACATCAAGAAAAATCTGGGGACAAAAATAAAAAATACAATAACAGTAATAATAATATTGGACTAAGAGCCACAGGACTTCAACAAAATAGTATAAAATAAGACAGCAGAGCAGAAGACTGAGGGAAGTCTGGCTACATCATTGTAGGAGGCAAGGAAACCACCACCTCTAGTCTTTTCAGTACAGTAAATGTCATTCGTTTCCCTGACTATTCTGATTAGAAAACTCCATGCAGTGTCCAGTTGGTCCCTGAAAAATACTCTACCCCATTTTCCTGCCACTATGCTGTGTTACTTCCCTCCTACACGGAGCCTGTGGAGCCTGCTGCAGCTCTGTGTCAGCTGGCAGCCCTGCCCTGCTCTGTGGGAGCATCTCCAGGCCAAGCACAGGCATTCCCAGGGATGGAGCAATCCCTCCCTGCATTGGGAGGACAACATGAGGAACTGAGGAACACACACACAAGCAGCTGCCTCCTGCCATCCTCCCCTCCTCAGACACAATGTGCATCATAACTTTTGCAACAAACCAAAGAGAAACGGAGCCGTGCACGCCCTGCCATGGCTGCTCACTACATTGCCTGCAAAGAATCTCCAAAATCCATGCACATATATTCAGCAGGAGAGTGTGTATTTGATTAAAGCGTAAGCATGTGTGCATCTACATCTGGTGGTAGGGCAGGAACCCTTCCCACTGCAGGGCAATGCTCTAAAAGACAGGCTGCTCTAAAAGAGATGCCTCTTCCATTCTGTCCTGATGAAGATTTTCCACTACAATCCTGGCAGGGGCTCAGACAGACTGTCTGGAAGACCTGAAACTGACTCACCTGACCACAGATGGGCCCACTCTTAACTTTAACCTTCTGGTTCACACAGCCTCTTTCTTTCTCTCTCTTATCTCCCCCAGTAGAATCAACAGTTCAACCGAGGTTGAGTTTCAATAAAAGCTTTTTGGTTCTGCTCAGTTAGTTTGCTTCAAAACCACCAGCTTTTCAAAACTCCCAGCTATCTCCAGGCCAGGTACTTTCACTTCTTTCAAACATCTCATCTTGATTTCATTGATTCCTCAAATATTTTTATTTGGAAATCACTTGGTTCCATGTTCTGTGAAGTGCATGTCTGGGAGCTGCATCACTTGCATGCATCCCCTAATCCAAGGACACAAAAAGAGAGAGATAAAAAAGTTTACATCCCCATTACACTAGTCAGGACCAGAGATATTATAAAGGCCATGATTCTTCCAGCTTCCTAAAGCCTTCAGCTACACATATTCAAGTTGTGGGCTCATGAAACTGCAGGTTAAGAAGAAGCTGCAATGCCTTTGCCAGCTCCTCAGTTCCTCTTTGTGCCCACCTCCTCCCTTCTCCACCCTTCCAGGCCTAACCTTTTGTTCCTTTTTTTCTTGGCTCCTGCACAAGCCTTTCCACTAAGCACCACCACCTTAGGGATGACTGAAACACGGGCTCCCATTGTTGGATTCAGTAATTGTGTCATTTGATCAGTTCATACCTTCTTGCTCCTTGACACAGTGATAATGAAGTCAACTCAATATATTTAATCTGGGCTGGGCTTTAATCAGCACCAGTGACTAATGTACAACAATTGGAAACTAGAAAGAGAAAAGAAAAAAAAAAAGTACACTGCCTCTGCCACCCCTCTGTTTGTAACAAAATAAAATCCCTGATCCCAGTGAATAAAGTTCCTGGATTTTTAATGACTGGATCAAATTTCTCAGGCTCCACTTTCTAAATGTCAGCCTCACAGCAGCAGGCTTTAAAAAGAAACTCATAGTGCTTAAAGCTCCTACTGCTGCCTTAAAACACAGCTGAGACTGGAGTCACTTAACATCCAAGAAGCCTCCACTGCCAGGGACTGCTCAGCAGCTCCAGCAGAGCAGCAATGGGGTTTCACCACCCACAGTGTGGGTGAAATGGGTCAGCATGCAGGAGGATGCAGGCAGGTCTGCAGCAGCAGAATATGGGCCAGCTTTGGAGCTTCCCAGTAACCCCAGCCTGTCCAGTTTGGTGCTGCTAAAAGAGTGCCCAGCATTGCTGCAAACAAAAGACAGCAGAGAAAGGCAGTGAATTTATGGGCAAAAAGAGGAGTGGAAGGGCTGATGTGGAAGAAAGGCTGAGAAAGTAATCCTGTCTTTGGCATGGCTGGTGAGAACAGCAGGTCTGGCTTTACCTCCTGCTTCCCTGCAATCTATCCCTGCAAGTGCAGGTGGCTGTGGGAGCAGGGAACAGCCAGGGTGCTGCAGATGCACTGCTACAGCCACATCCCAGCTAAGGGGAGGTGCCTCTGGCTGCAGCCAGGTGCTCCAGCTTCAAAAGCAAAGGTTTCACATACCCAAAACCAGGAGACATCTCCACAGAGCTGTCTCTTCTGATAGAAAAGAGAACACTTGCAAGGGCTGAGAAAAGTAAATAAAAAGGGCTGGGGGTCAAAACAAAAGGCAGAAAACCAAGGGGATTTTGTCTGATAGCAATGAGATCAATGCCAGGCAAAATCTTCAAGGAAAAGAATAAAAATCAAGTGAAACAGAAGAAAATACAATGAATATGTAATGCTGGCTTTGTATTGCAACCCAAATACAATATGACTTCACACAGAGACACAGCAGAGGGACTGGAAGGTAAGAAAGTCTAGCAGAAATAAAGTTAAATACTCAACTAAAGTCTGATGTTGTTTTTGATATTATTTCAGGGCAAGGGTTATAGAAAGATGGTATCTTCACTAGACCAGCTAATACCTTGGATAAAAGTCCAGACTTGAGTCCAGAAATGGGCAATGGAGCTGGTGAAGGGTCTGGAGCACAGGTCTGATGAAGAGCAGCTGAGGGAGCTGGGGGATTTCAGCCTGGAGAAAAGGAGGCTCAGGGGGGCCTTATCACTCTCTTACAACTGCCTGAAAGGAGGCTGTAGCCAGGTGGGGGTGACAGGGTGTTGGCCTCTTCTCCCAGGTGAACAACAACAGGACACGAGGACACAGCCTTAAAGCTGCACCAGGGGAGCTTTAGGTTGGACATTAGGAGGAATTTCTTTATAGAAAGGGTGATTAGACATTGGAATGGGAGGTGATGGAGTCACATCCCTGGAGGTGTTTAAGGAAAGAATGGACATGGCACTCAGTGCCATGGCCTGGTGTTAGGTCACAGGTTGGACTCAATCTCAGAGGTCTTTTCTTACCTGCTTGACTCTGTGATTCTGTGAAAGCAGCTATCTCTCCACTTCAGTTTGGTCTGAAATAGCATTTTATTCTTTTCCACATAATAAATGCAGCCTGTGCCATCTCTCTGAGACAGCAGAATTGGCTTTACTTGTGGTAAGGCTGAAAAATGACTTAAATTTTCCTTCCAATTTTTCCAAAAAGAAAAACTATTTTAGAGTAAGATAAGTGCTTTAGAACATCTTAAGTTTATTTTAAAAATTCATTAAAAGCTTCAACAATAGTACTGCAGTAATTTTCTTATATCACCTTCCAGAGTTTTCCTGAACAGCTACATTACTAGGCATATATGTGGACTTTTCAGTACACTTGAAAAGTGACCTGGAGCCCAAAGGTTTCATAGGATCAAAAATACCAGCACGTATCATTGACCTCTAAAGCTTCTTTTTCTTTCTACATTCCCCCAAACCCAAAAGCAGTTCAAACTAGTAAAGCCAATGAGGAAACTCCTCAGTTGCTGAAAAAGTCACAGCACTTTCCATCCCTTAAGTGTAATTTTGGGAAGGCTTTTGAAATCGAATTCCATGCATGCAAAACAGATTGGACTGTCAGGATCAGTTTCCTGTTTTGTTTCAGCTCCTTTTCTTATAATCAGAAGAAGAAAGTGATTTGTTTTTATAATACTGGGAATGATTGATATTCTGAAGCAGAGCTCAGGCGTTTTCCTTTGGAATCAGAAAAGAAACAAGAACAATTTTTGGGAAGATTTTCCTTTCCATTTCCTGAGAGTTGTGTCATTTGGGAGGGGAGAGAGGGAAAACAGGCATGGAACTTGGAGAGGATCAGTTTAACAACAACAATATAAACCCATCCTCTCCCTCTCTGGCAAGTCAGCTTCTGTAAAAAACACAGGTCCTACCTTAACTGATATGGACTGGCACACCACCCAAACACAATCTGAGCTGGTGCTCATAGGCAGAGTATCTCTTGTGAGTCATTCAGAAAACATGAAGTCCTTGGCTGTGTCCAGATTAGTTTTAAGCTCCCTGAACAAACCAGGGCAGGGATCAGGTGCCTCGACAAAGACAAAAAGCAGCTGGGAATTGGAGAGAGAAACCAAAGGCATTGTGCTAACTTATAAATCCATAGCTCATCACCACAAAACAGTTTGGGTTGCCTTCTAATAAATTACATAAACACAACATACAAAATAGATCAGCAGGGAACCAAACAGATACAGAAAGGCTTTAACCTAAGGAAAGATTAAAGAAGCTCAAACTTCTTAAGTAGGAAGAAAAATGACTGATGGGTGAAGTTTATCAAATCAGGAGTGAGCAATGTGGTGAAGGGAAGATTAGTACATACTGCTTTCCATAATGCAGGGATTCAGTATCAAGTGAAAATAAATCCCCAAACAAACCCAACCCAAAAGGTCATTTCATAACAAAAGGTATAATCAGACTTGGGAACTCACTTGCCATGGGATGTTTTGGATGGCAAAAGGTTAAATGGATTAAAAAATGATTAATTGAATGAAGAAAGGTCTATTTGCTTTTAAGCACAAGTGTGGATGACAGGATCTGACTCAGGAAGTCCTTCAGTCACTAACTGACAAAAGCCAACAGGGAATCCTCAGGGAAATAAAATCAGAAAAAGAACAAATACATGCTCATCAGTATATTATTCATTACTGCCCTCTGTTAGAGGATGCTCCTAAATTCTTTATCAGTTTTCATATTTTGGCACACAAAGAAAGGGAACAAAAATCTGTACCTCTTCTTGTTCTGGGAGATTCCTACAGAAATTCCATCTTGGCCTGGGGGTTTGTATAGTTTATTTTAGTCCTGTTCACTCCAGTTGTATCTGGGAAACTGACACACAAGAGATAAGAAACCAGATTTGTGGATAATGCAATTCATTTTGATGACTGTAAATCATCTGCTGGTACTCATGTAACACCACTACAGCCCAACTACCTGAAGGACACTGAAATTACAAGGTGTCCAACATTGTGTAATGCTCTTCTGGGTCCAGAGGTCGCTTTACCCAACTTATTTATTTCTGTAAAACACACCAGAAGGTCCAATCCAACTGGAAGGATAGACACCCCTATGGCAAAAGCAAGCAGAAATATTTAGTTTCAGGCAATTCATCCACCTTCCCTCCTTCTTTAAAATCCCTCCAAAAATTCTAACATTTATTAGAAATAACCCAAGACCTGAAAAATTACCAGTTAGATATTCTTTATTACAAGCCACCTTCAGATAGTTTGGCCAGCAGAAGAAACACTTTGGTTAGTGTTTGCCATTCAAAAGAGTGGTTCCTGGCACTATTAGCACAAAGGAATCAAAAAACCTTCAGTTTTGCACCACTGCTTTTAAAAGGGACTTTTTTGAGGAATTAATTGTAATAGCTTCACTATAAACACATCCTTTCGCGAAGGTGCTTGGAAGTAGTGCCCTTTACAACAAGCATACTTTGACTACAGTCTGATTATCATGGAGTGGTTTGCATTACAAAAGGTCTTACAGACCACACTGTTCCAATCCCCTGCCACAGGCAGGCACACCTTCTACTAGATCAGGCTGCTCAAAGCCCCATCCAGCCTTGAACATTCTCGGGGAGGGGTCACTCATAACTTCTCTGGCCAATTATGTGTCTTGGTATCTCTAAAAAAAGAAGAGTTCAAAGATACCTATGGCACAACACATCCCTCTCCATCTGTTTTACAGAGCTGTACAGAGTCTCTGAAGGGACTAGAGGAACCTAAACCTGAAATTTTCAGTATGCTCCTCACATCCTCCACCCCCAGAATTTTTTCTGTGAATGCCCACTGAATAACCTGGAGGAAGACACAGGTATTGTGGTTTCCCATCCCTGCAGCAAAGTGAAATTCCCTTTGGTTAACCACTTGCTAGGCTGTATAACATGGCATTTGCTTCACAGTGAACCTTAACCAAAAGGCACACAGACACCACAGCTGTGTTGGGTTCACAAAACTCCACCACTGGAGATTTTTACTGCTGAAAATCCAGGGATTTTGCATCTATTTGCTTGAGAAAAGGAACTGCCTCCTGCAGTTCTCTAAACATGCCCTTGCTTCACCCCACCAGTTTTACCCGGGTAGCTCTGACCGCGACATGCAGGCGCACAGAACGTTCACTTCCTTCTCCGGCTCGCTGAAATTCCCTGATTTCATCACAGCCCGCTGTGACAGCCAGGACAGCGCACAGGAAGCCAAGAAGCTCCCTTGTTAACGACAGCCTGAGGACAACCAGCTGCCTGGGAAATCACAACAAACTAATTTATTCAAACAAGATTTGCAAGCAGCCATGCACGTGCGTGCGCACAGAACACACGTATTTATCATGAAACCTGGGGGGACAGATAGAAGAAGTGCTTACTGCCACAGCTACAAGCTTGTCCTAGAACATTGTATTTTTAAACTTTCCGTGTCACAAAAATTTGCTCAAATGGGGAGCTTTCACCTCATCCAGCTTAACTTTTATTTGACCATGGGTTTTCAAACCATCCCAGGAATGAAAGTGCAGCACTAGAATGCCATTAGTCACTTCAATACCACAATGCCTCCATGCCACTTAAATTGACATATATTATATCTCTAACAAATAGGTTAAAAAATCCTTCTAGAAATTATAACAATTGCCTCAAGTGATGTATTTCAGTACTGACCTAGAGAAACCACCAATAACACCAGGAACTGAAATACTGAAATTGGGGCTGAGGAGACCTAAGGGTTGGGGTGGGTTTTTTGTTATTTTGTTGTTTGGTGGGGGTCCCATTTAAACAACTTTAAACACATCTGCACAGCGAGTCAGAAGAAGAGGAGGGAGTCTTGAGGTGTTCACCTTTAAAAAGCAAACTACCATCACAGGGACCTCATGCAGAAATACCATCTGCTTGTGTTATTACCCTGCTATCTACTGCTGAGCAGCTCTCCTCATGTCTGCTCAGAGAAACCAGGAACAAAATCTCAGCAGCATTACTGGGAAAACAGAGGGCCATATACAGCTCTTCATTCCTGGAAAATAAAGTGCACCTCTGGAAGTGTTCCAAAGAGCATCTCTAAATACACTAAGGCAACATAACATTGCAGGGGCATTTCCATTCATCCAAAGAGTTAACCAAGCCTCCTCCTCTCACCAGCCTCCTCTGGTTATACATGAACAGGAAAGGATTTCCCACATTTCCTGCAAAGGAACGTCACTCAAATCTGTTCCCAAGGCAGGAGTCCTGGTGTCCAAAATAAAATCCCTGCGTGTTAAAGGCTGTTACAAAACCATCAACATTCGTGTAACCCCACAGGGCTGGCGTCACTCTGTATAACCAAGGGGACTCACAAGCAATGTGGAAATTCCATCCTTAGGTCATTGACTGCGACATCCTCTGGCAGTTTTCATCACTGGTACCTCACATCAGAAAAAGAAAAATCTTCCATCTCAGAGTGGCCTCTCTTATGGCTTGTTACTTGAACTCTTACACGTACAGTTTTTTTTTCTGGTTCAGTGTGCAGCCAGAGGGCCAAGAAGTTCTTTTTCCTTTTAAGCAGATTGTAAAATTCTTCTGGGTTTTTCCCCCAGTCTCCCCATCCAGAAACTGAATTATGTACCTGCAGTCAGAGCTGCCATGTGCCAGACACTGTCTTACAGTCATGTGGCCAGTCTGCCCCATCACACAGCCATGCAGGTTTTGTCACCTCTCCTGAACAGAGGTTCTGGTGCTGCTTGTCCACTCTCTGTGACCAGGGACTGCTTGTTGAAAAATGCAGGACAACATACAGCAGAAGTACAAACCATGAACGGGCTTCAGATCATCTCTCTGAGATCATATTCAGATCATCCTTCTGAGCCCCAGAGACAGAGGCTTTAGAGATGTTGAGCAGTGCTGAAGCATAAACAAATGACAGACCACGGCTGCTACATTCACTACATCAAATCACGCTTCTCCCACACAAATCTCTTCTTTCTCCTGCCTTGGGATTCTCATACTTTCACATGGTTTTCTTTTTCACTCTGGCATGAGCTGCTAGTCCAAGACAGAAACGTACATGGTAACAACCTTTAACTCTGCAAAAAGTCAAGGGGAAGGAATAGGGAGAAAAAACCAGAATGAATGAGTGAATGAGAAAAATACAAAGAATGTGTTCTCTCCTTTCATGCATCACAGCTCTTAAGCTTCTTTGCTCTGTGAGTGTTAAATCCAATTGTTTTGGTCCTTTTCCTTACCAGCAGAAGAGAAAATGAGACTTTAGAGCTCGTGGAAGACACTGATAACTCTGGTGGAGACCCCAGAGCAAACATGACACAGACATGAGTTCCCACCTGCTCCATGGTGACACAAGAGAGAGGGGAGGTTGCAGTCACTATGTAGAGAACATTGCTCTCCAAACGTGCTCCAGCCCTGAAACAGCG